>OY856412.1:1353743193-1353845693 GCA_963693085.1 Alisma plantago-aquatica
GCCTACAATGATATATATTGGCTAAGTCCTCATTTAAAAAGGATTGTATTTATCCAACCCCAACGGGTAACTTGTTTATTCTAGTGATGATGGGGTGAGATAATAAATTTAGGTAGCATTATGAAGCATATCCATTGTGATTCTTCCATCCATTTCTATGCAACCCTAGTTTAGCATTTTCAATTATGCAGTCTAGTTTAATTAGAGAAATCAATCTTTCATGATATCAATTTTGATAAAGTTAATATTATTAGTGAAATTGGAAATGTTATCCTTTGGGATGCAATCCAAACTATTGATTTAGAAGTCTCCTTGGTCTAAGATAGAGTACAAATATTGACAAAGTACTCAAGTTGTTCAACATGATTGTAAGAGAGGAAACATACCCATGTATCAAGGAGTAAGCTCTTTATATCTCAATGTCCCATCTATTTGGAAGAGATGGCATGCATGGGTAAGATTTAATATTCCTATGCAATTGGATCTATTATGTATATAATGTTATGTACATGTCTAGGTGTCTAATACACTTTGATCATGATGAGTAGAACCAGTCAAGTCCCAATGAGGGTCACTAGATATGCATGAGAAATATACTAAAGTACTTACAAAGAACCAAAGATCAACTCATGATATATGAAGGTGAGGAAGAGTAACTATAAATGGTTACATTAATGCAAGCTTAAAAATTGAAGAGGATGGTTATAGATCACAACAAGGGTTTTTTTTACCTAAATGACAAATATGTAAGCTAGAAGAGTCCCTAGTAGAGAAATGAATGATTCTAAAATAGAATTGACTACATTGCCACACCAATGCATCAAAGGGAACATTATGGATCAAGAAGTTGATTAGTGAACTTTGGATGGTTCCAACCATTAAAGATGCATTACAGTTGTACTATCACAACAATGGAGACATTGCGGGGGTTAAGGATCCATGTCACATCAACAATCAAAACACATACTACAGTGCGATCACTCATACAAGTATTCCTAGAGAGAGGATATGTAAAGCTTTGTGCTACCAACTGAAACTTATGTTGTTGATCTCTTGGTGAAAGTCGTTCACAACAAATGCATGATGGTTAAGTCACATGGAGTTAGATTCATAAGTGATTGGTTCTTGTGCAAGTGGAAACTATTGATTGTAGCCCTCGAGGGTCAACAGATGATGATGTAGTGGGATACTTTGTATAAGATTTGATTATTAATAAATGGAAACTTATTATGTTTTTTTCCATTTTAAAATAAAGATTGAATGTAATAGTGTCCTAAGAATGTTTTTAACTTGATGATGTGGTAGAGGTTGAGGACCATAACATGGGAATATATGTATACCTAGAGTAACCATTCATAATATGACCCTAGTCAGATAGTATTATAGATATTATAGGACAACAATAATAGGTAATAGTAGCATGCATGGTGAGTAATCACTAGATTACTTTAGTCATAATATTGGATATCAAGTTATATACATATGTACTTATTTATAACAAGTTTTTCTAGATAGGCATGACACATGGAAGCCAACCCATGACAGTCTGAGTCATGTATCAATGTAATAGTGATGATTGTGATTCTTAGGTATGAATTCACTACATTAAGTACATGTTATTATATACAGTTTAACACTACCCAATATTACTTAAAATAAAGGTATCCATACCTGTAGTGATTGGGTGCAATGTGAAACTTTTGCAGTTATTGTCAGTGTCATCTCATAGGATAACAAAATCTCAATAGTGTACTTTAGTTCATGAAACAAATATTGAATGATAAAAGCATGACTACTCCACATAATCTATATAACTATGGCAAATGGTTTATACCATCAAGGCAACATTGATCACGTAGAGTTTGAAGTTGTTCTTCAACTTATTCCAATTGCTTGCTTAGCAATGGTTTGTTGCTAAATGTCAATCTTCTGTTGTGGCATTTCAACACAACATGAAACTTATAGATCATAATATTAAATATGCTTAGAATAAAAGAAGTTCACAATCACACATATAATTAGAATAGTTTTGAATTATGTATAGATTAGTTTCCAATCTAGAAATTTAAACAAACATGTCATTGTATTGATTCACAACTTGATACATCAATGACTGATTAACAACCAACCAATTAACTAGTTGATCAGTAAGGAAAGTATCCGATTCTACTAGATTTCTTGGCTGACTAACCAAAATTACTAACTTGGAAAGAACTAGAAAGGAAACTTAGTCGATTAGGAATCGAATTGTATGGTTGAATTACAATTGGAATTGCATAATATGTCCGACTAACTGATTAGTATAATAGTTATTTGATTGTGTGTCCTAGTTGACCGATTGGTTTCTGATTGATTGACTAGAAACCTATCCAATATTCCTATTTTAAATTTTTTCTTGAGTCATGGTTGGGAGTGGGGTTGTGTTTTTTGTGAAACTTCTATACAAATATTGGATGTCCACGAGATGAAAACACACAACTTGCCTAAAAATTTCTTCCACTCAGAGAGAGAAAGATATTTCAAGGAAAACATCCACGATAGGGGAAGGATAGGAGAAAGTTATGCTAGCATGTTAACAACTCTAGTTCCACTTCTTTGTGGCGGCTAAGGTGGTTCATAAAGAGTTCTTGTAGCTGCATGGACAATGTAGAGGCCAAACACATTATGTGGAGGTGAGGCAATATAGATTATCAAAGGAGGAGGATTTATATAAGGTGTTGGTGCTATAAAGAGGATGACTGATCAGATACAATACAACCAAAACTTCAGTTCCAAGTCTTTAAGTTTAAGATCCACAATGAAATAAGACATCTGTAGTTGTAATACAACTAGTGTGGGCTAACTATATCATTAATATATTGGTAGTATAATGGAGAATAAGGTCCATTGTCTAAGGGTTTTATTGTCATACTTTTTGTATTTCCAATACCCTCCCTCCCACAATATCCTATAAACATTTCATTAGGACAAAGAAAAGGAGAAAGGGAAATAAGATTGGAATAATTCATAATCTAGTCAATATGATCGCTAAGGTGGTTCTTAGGATCTAGTTCAAACATTACTTGTGAAAGATCTAGAGGGGGTGAATAGATCTTATATAAGATTTTAATCAAATAAAACAACTTACCTCAAAAAATGAAATAGATTATCAAGCAACTAGAAGATATGATATTTATAGTGGTCAATCCACTATCTAGTTGTTTACAACTAGGATTTGCAACAATAAATTTTATTATTTATCTATAAGGACAAATTTCAAAATATAATTGTTGCCTTTACCCCCCTTCTTCACTGGCCATAGAAGAGCACCTAGTTAATCTATTATTTCACAAACACGGAAGAGCACCCAACCACATCTTCTTTCATAGACACGGAAGAGCATCGAACCACCTCTTCTTTCATAGACACAGAAGAGCGCTGAACCACCTCTTCTTTGACGGACATAAAAGAGCACCAAATCACCACAACTTCTTTGATGACCATGGAAGAACACCTATGAGAAGACTCCTTCTCTTTTGAGATCCTGGACAACCTCCTCTCCTTGGAGTAGTCCAACTGCAATATAGGAACACAAAATGGAGATTGGAGAAGGCAATATACTAATTTAGCTCAATAATGTCTTAGATTAAGCTTATGGACCAAAACCACAATGGATATGCCAATGATGAGTGGTGGTGTTGGGAATCTATGCAGATGACACAAAAACAGTAGTTGTAGAAGACTGCAAGTGTAATGCTATAGCTTAAATTGCTCAAGTATAGTATCTCAGGCATGCAAGTTGTGTATTAGGTGTCCTACGACCACTCCTGTTTATAGGAAACGCTTACAAGTTGTTAGGGTAACTGTAAGGAGTGTCTAGAGTGTTATTTGTAGTCAATTTTCCATTAGGAAGAAGTTAATTAAGTTGCAACAGCTAATTTAATTGTTAATAAACTAACTTTCCAGAACCATTCTCAGTCGAGAAAAACTTTGACCAGAATTATCTCGATCGAGAAGTTTTTTGACTGAGATTGACATGAGTGCACAATAAGATTCTACCGGTATATGACAGTCTATCTTCTTGGTCAAATAGTTTAACAGTTTTTTGTTGGTTGACCAAGTCTTCAATTAGAAGTGCTCCGATCGACAAATTTTTTGATTCAGACTGACTTAGATGTTGTTGTACTATAAAAGTTTTTCTAGTGTATCTCAATCTTCAACTGAGGGTGTTTCAGTTGACAAATTTTTCAAACGAAAGTGTCTCAGTTGACAAGGCTCTATGACTGAGAAAAATCCCTGTAAATAGATGTGTGAATTTTGGAAATCCTATATAATGATTTTTTATAATATCACCTACCTATCCTAGACACTTAGTTTTGACATATGAATAGGTCTAAGATAGGTGGGGTTGGTCCATAATTTGATTATACATGAGTTCTAAATACATTTACACTTTAATATAAATAAGCACAAATGAACAATAATTCAACCATTTGATGCTCTGATCATGATTAATCATTGCCAAGATGTGCCTAATTTTAGAAACACTTAAATGATAAGTTAGATCCACAACTAGGTCATGTTTTTCATCATCTATTTTATCCAACAATCTCACTCTTCTTTAAGATGGCAAATATTTCTAACTATAAGCAAAAACTTAACATGAAATTTCATATCTTGGTGAGATTTTCCT
Organism: Alisma plantago-aquatica; assembly: GCA_963693085.1. Taxonomy (NCBI): domain Eukaryota; kingdom Viridiplantae; phylum Streptophyta; class Magnoliopsida; order Alismatales; family Alismataceae; genus Alisma; species Alisma plantago-aquatica. The sequence goes on from OY856412.1 coordinate 1,353,747,866, forward strand.
TGAGTGCCTTAAAATGTGTGTACATTTATATTAGAGAGATATGGAATATATTATCCATCTCTCAAAGTAAAGTGCAATAACTAGTATCTAGCAATGTATGAAATAATAAGACACAAGGAATTAAGTTTTACTTAGAAGTATTTCTCCCCCTTTGTCATCTCGAAAAGGTAGAAAGTGATGAATATATGATGACTCACACTTAATGTGATATTCCCCCTAAATATGATACTCATGTTTAGACATAGTATCCAATGAAAATGTCAATCTTAGCCATATTTATTAAAGAACATAAAAAAGATTGTCTAATTACCAATGAAAGGAATGTTTTCATGACAAAAAGATCTCATCTAGCACAAATATCAAAAAGATACTCTAAATCGGTGGTAAGGAATGTTAAGTCTAGCATGACATACAGATGCAATGGAAATCAAAATGTAAAACTTAAAATTAATTTATGTATCATGTTCAAGGGATGTGAGGCCCTAAAATGATTAGAGAACCCTTTAAGAAAAACAATGAATTCCATAGGAAAATCTCTACACCAAATAAAAGGGATGTTAAGCCCATGTTGGTTTAGAGAAGCTATTTAGCATCATAATAGTAGCTCAAAAAGAATATCTAAACGAAATGTCAAAGGATGTTAAGCCTTTATTGATAAAGAGAATTAATTAATATGAAAAGATATGAAAGTAAAGTTAAAATACATTGAGCTTTCCCTTAATCTCATATCAAGTAAAAAGAGCTCAACACAAAAAATGGAGAGATATCCATTTAAGATCAGTCATTTTGGAAAGATATCAAAATACACATCGTCAACAAGAGCAATGTTTAATTCATTTCTGATTACTCAAAATTGTTCCAAAGTAAGATATTTTGTAAAAACATCAACTAATTGATTTTCATTGTCAACATGATGAAGACATATGTTATTTTTCACTATGATAATGAAGAAAATGATGTTTAACTTCAATATGTTTAGCACGAGTATGTAAAACACGATTATGAGATAAATTTATGGTAGTTGTGTTATCATAGAAAATTGGGGTTAAAAATAACAAAAATCCATATTAGATAACAAAAATAGTGCACAATAAGAATCAACTGCCATGTATTTGGCCTCAGTGGTAGATAAAGCAACAATATTTTGTTTCTTACTAAACCAATATACAAGTGATTTTCTAAGAAAGAAACAACCACCACTAATACTTTTACAATCAAGATGACAACCGGTATAGACAACATCAGTATGAGCCTTAAGGTCAAACAGTTTATCTCATGGATACCAAAGACCATAATCGATTGTTCTAGCTAAATACCATAAGATCCTTTTGATAGCGACCAAATGAGAATTTGTAGGATTTGATTGAAATTGTGCACATAAACCAACAGAAAACATAATATATGGTTGGTATGCATTTAAGAATAATAGACTACCAATCATGCCTCTATATAAAGAATTGTCAATGGGTTCATCATCCTCGACTTTGTCAATTTTGGTAGAGGTTCCCATTGGAGTGAAAGCGTGCTTACAATTTTCCATGTTAAAATGTTTCAAGAGTTCTTTTTTATATTTTTATTGGTTTAGGAACGTACCACAGGGACTTTGTTTGATTTGAAAACCCAAGAAAAATATCAACTCACCCATAAGACCCATTTTAAATTCTTTTTGTATAATATCGCTAAATTGTGTGTGAAGTGATTCATTTCAAGCACTAGAAATAATATCCACAACATATATGTGAATGATGAGAAAATTTGATTCATGTTTTTTGATAAACAATGTAGGTTCTGAGTTGCAAATAGAGAAATCATTTTTAGAAAAGTAATTTCTAAGGCATTAATACCAATTTCTAGGGGCTTGTTTTAAACCTTATATTTTTTGTTTAATTTGTAAACATTATCAGGATGTTTTGGATCTTCAAAATTTGGAGGTTGAGAACCATGAATTTCTTTTTGTATTATTTCCTTAAAAAATGCACTTTTATCATCTATTTGAAAGAGTCGGATGTTTTAATGTGCAACTAGAGATAATGACATAAGAATTGATTCAAGTCTAGCTATTAGAGCATAGGTTTCTCAAAGTCAATTCATTCTTACTGAATATACCCTTGAGAAATCAATACATTTGTTCTTAACAACTTCCTCAACTTCATTTAACTTTTTACAAAATACCATTGAGTTATGATAATGGTTTTATCTTTAGGTTTAGGGAATCAAATCCCATATATCATTCTTAGTGAATTGATTTAGTCTTCTTGCATAGATATTATCCAATAATAATCTTTAAGAGCTTCATCAACCTTGTTAGGTTCAATTATGGATACAAAGGCAGTTTTAGCTATATCTTTAAAAGAAGATCTAGTTTTTAATTTATCAAAAGGATCGCTGATTATTAGATCTTGTGGTGGTCTTTTATTATTATTGGAGTCGGTTGATGTGATTCTACATTTTTATTTTGACTTTATTCATATTTTGCATTGTTATCTTCTTTAGATGATATTGTTAAATCTTGAATTAATGGTGGAAGATCATTTTCTATTTCATTGTTTGTTGGATTTTCATGAAATGTTACATGAAATGATTCTTCTACTTTCTTAGAGACACATTAAAAATTCTATAGGCCTTACTTTAGGTTGAGTTACCTAAGAAGTACCTTTTTGTGATTTAGGATCAAATTTATCTCTATCATCTTTGGTGTTTAAAGTTTAGCATGGAGTTCTATAGTTCTGAAAGCAATCCACTCTTGGTTCCTTAGAAAAGAGTATTTATTAAGGAGTCTTTTTAAGTTCTAGATAGATTGATATTCTATTTTGAACATGACATGCGGTATTAACAGCTTCAACCCAAGATATTTTAGGTGTGTCATGTTCTAATAACATGGTTATAGCCTTTTCTTGCAAAGAGAGTTTTTTCTTTTCAACTATACCATTTTGTTATGCAGTGCAAGGAGAAAAAAATTGCGAGTATAGCCTTTAGATGAGAAAAAATCTTCAAAAGTATGATTTTCAAATTCTCCCCTGTGATAACTCCTAATGGTGCAAATTTTATTATAAAGTTGATTGTTAATTTTTGAGAAAAATTGAATAAATATTTCAATATTATCATCTTTTCTAGAAAGAAAATGCACCCAGATATATCTATTGTAGTCATCAACAATTACAAAGCAATATTTCTTTACATCTATAGATTAGATTCTCATAGGTCCAAAAAAATCCATATGTATGAATACAAGTGGTCTAGATTTACTAACATTGATTTTTTTTCTAAAATATGTTTTAATTTGTTTCCTAATGTGAAAGGTTCACAATTTTCAGGATTATTAAAAGAAATTTTGGATAAACCACAAAATAGATCATGTTTAATTAAATTTTTAATAACATGAGTACTTGTATGTCCTAATCTTCTATGCCATAGATTTTGAGCAATTTGACATAAGACATTTACCAATAGAGTTAGGCCTAAGAACATAAAGATTGCCGACTACATTTCCTTTGTATACTATATTATTTGTGTCTTCTTCAAGGAATTTGCAAGAAGTTTTGTTGAGAAACATATCATAACCACTATCACATAATTGACTAACACTTAGCATATCGTGGTGCAAACCATCTACTAAAAGCACATTCTTAATTGTGAGATTAGTTCCAATATTACCTTTTCCCATGATGGTTCTATTGTTGTTATCTCCAAATGTGATTGATCCTCCCATTTTCTTTTTGAGTGAATTCAAAGCATTTTTTTATCTCCATTCATATGCTTGGAGCATCTTCTATTAACCACCCAATCCTACAATTTGAAGAAGGTTTTTGGTACCCATGTAGAGTCCATGATTGCAAATGTAAAATAAGATAAATGGATGGAACTAATATTATCAAGCCAGAAAGATTTTTACAAATTTTCAAATAAAACATTTTCTTGTGATGATTACATATTTGAATTAAATTTCTGACATACTTGTTTTTAGTCGAAAAGCTTTGTCGACCGATGATCTTCTCAGTCAAAGCTTTGTTTTCTGAGAACAAATTTTGGATCCAAAATTTCTATTTTAACAATTTACTGAAGATATGAAAAGGAATATTTGTTGAAATAAAACATTTGCAAATGAATATCAAATTAGGTTGAGATAAGACATAAATATATTTATCAAGATTAAGCATAGGTCAAATCTCAACAAGTTCCCCTTTTTGTTTTAAGTTGTGGATTTTGGAATCCAAACCATGTCAAGGACTTCTTTCTTCTGATATTCACATGAAAAGGAATAATGTCCAAGACGTTGGCCATAATGGAATGAAATAAAAGATATTTTATTAGTATTTTGAGAGTCTACATTCTTATCCTTTAGGCACATATATAGTTCTAGTCTTGGGAACATATGTCCCTTTATTTTTAGGCCTATGTGAAGATTTGTTTTTTGGTGCATATCCTAGACCTCTCATTCCTATTTGTTTAGAAGCATTATCTATGATATTTTCAAGACTTTTAGTTATTTGTATTAATCTAGAAATTTGTTTTTGTAATTCAACATTTTCAACAAACTTTTTAGTTATATATAAATTTACTTGAGAAATATTTGAAAGTAAAGTATCTCTTTCTTTTACTAAGGAGTCATGATTTGCATGAGTGCACAAAATAGATAGTGTTTGATAATCATTTATTTTAGCAAACATTAATTTAGCCTTATAATTCTTAATAGATTCTTTTAATGCATTATTTGAATATTTTAGAGTATCATTTTGAGAACTAAATGTATCTAGATTAATATGAAGTTTATCAATAACTTCAGTAAGTTTCCTCTTCTTTTTCTTGCAATCAATGTATTTTGCATGAATTTGTTCAAGACTACTAACAAATTCTTCTTTAGATAATTCAAAAGCATCTACCTCATCAGTTTCTTCTTCATATTCTCTTTCCATGAGATATTATATCTCCTCCTCTTCACTTCTTCCACTCTCATCACTTGATTGATCCCAAGTGACTTTGTAGGATTTTTATCCCTTGTCTTTCTTCTTGAATGAGGCTTCTTCTTCTTCTTAAGTTATGGGAACTCATTTTACAAGTGACCCCTCTTTCCACATTTAAAGTACCTAGAAGAATCAAAATCTTTTATATATGTTACCATTGATAATTAACATGTTTTCTTCATCGAACTTCCTTGAGTTGCTGCTATCTTGAATGACATTCCTTGATGATGCCTTGTCTTTGAGAGTGACATCCTTCTTTTTCCCCCTTTGTTGTTCAATATTGATCTTTTCTTCTTCTTCTTCTAGAGTGAGTTCATGTGTCTCCAGATTCTTGATGAGCTGCTCAATATTTAGTGTTGTAAGAACATTAGCTTCCTCGATAGTAGTAACCTTTGAATTATATCTTAGAGGTAATGATCTAAGTATCTTGGATACTTGATCTTCTTTGCTTATGTTCTTCCCCAACACACTTGTCTTATTTCCAACATTATAAAATCTAGCATTCTTATCTATGATACTTTCAATAGGTTGCTTACAAAATAATTCCAACTTGTTTTTTAACATACTAATTTTAGTATTCTTAACTTGGGTAGTACCTTCACATGTTATAGCTAATCTGTGCCAAACTTTATGTGCAATTTCATATGAGGATATGAAAATAAATTCACTAATAAATAATGAACAATAAAGAATACTTACTACCTTTGCATTGAGTGTGGCTTGCTTTACCATATTAGGGTTCCATTGTTCAAACTTAGTGGTTGGAAAATGCACTACAAATTATAAATTGATGACTTATGGCAACTGGCGGTGTGGCAAAGAGGACAATGGTAGTGGTGGTTCTCAGTTGCACACAGAGCACCCCCTTCCTAGTTCCTAATCCTTCTTCTGAATCATCCTTAGGCTCAAAAATTCTGAACCATTCTGATCTATTGAAGTCATGGGTGGATATGATCAAACCAAGGATGTTTGACACTTCATTGGAGAAAGTGGATGTTGAGATTCATGACCAGAAGCTCATCTACCTAGAAGAAGAAGTAGAGAAGAATGGTGAACGCTGGAAGAGGTGCATTGCAGGGTACATTGTCAGATTCAAATCTCATTTACCTACTCTGGAAAGGTACCTATCTCAGATCTAGATTTTGAAGGGTTCGTTGGAAGTTATGAACCATGCATAGGGATTCTTTCTTATCAAATTCTCAGACGAACTAGATCTAAAGAATGTCTTAGAAAATGGTATATACATTGTTAGAGTGAAACCTATGGTTCAAATGAAGTGGAAGCTGGGAGAATCTCTGAAGAGGTTTAGGTTGATAGATGTGCCTGTCTGGGTTAGAATTCACAATTTACCTCTTGAATTATGGGACACGAAAATGCTCGCAAGGTTTGGATCTTATCTTGGAAATCCCCTTTGTACTGATAGATCCACTTTCAAACTGAGAAATATTGAATTTGCTAGACTACATATTCTTATGCCAGCTTCCTCTGAGTTCCCACTAGAGTTAGAAGTGTCTAGTGATAAAGGTAACACTCACTTATCAACTTTGAATATGAGTGGAGGCCAAAGGTTTGTGCGGTGTGGAAATTTTTTGGACATTTTGACTGTAAAGATATTATCAATGGCCCTATTCTAGGTGCAAAGAAGGTTTGAGTGAAGAAGGTAGTTTCTACGGTTCCTTCGGTTGCTCTGGAAGTTAATGAGACAATCTCTAAGAAGCTGGGTTCATCTATTCATCCCAGTTCTACTGAAGTTGTGGGGGCCAGTAATGAAGAGGAAGAGTTTCATGTCCCCAATGATTTTTTCAAAGACAATGTGTCAACAAATTTGAAGGAGATGGTTCTAGCTCACAGGTTATGATCGAGGCGATTGTGGACTTGTCTACTCCTGTTGTCAATGCTCTGGATATAGAAGATGGTGGTTTTGAAGTTCAGAAAGGTAATATAAGGATGAAATCCAAAGGTAAAGGTAGGAAATCTTCTAAGGTGTTAGAGCATATTGATCAGACCTCACTGTCTAATAAATTTAATAACCTAAAGTTAGTGAATAATGAATCTACTAATGGGGGAGAGTCTGAAACCAGTAAAATACTGGTTTTAGCTGGTTTAAATGGATAGCTTCAATATGAATATCCTTTCCTGGAATGTAAGAGGCCTTAATCTTGAGGCTTCCGCAGTTTGAGAGAATAATGGAGTTTAAGCCACATGTAGTCCTTTTATTTGAGACCAAAGTAAGAGAGAAGAAGATTTCCAAGTTTATTGGTAATGTCTTTCCTGATTTCAATTGGGTTTCCAATCATAGTTCCCATGTTCTTGGGAGAGTCATCATTCTTTGTAAGGAGGGTGACTGTATTGTGAGGAAGATTAATGAAGCAACACAACTTTTCCATGTTGAAGTATCACGTGCTAATAGGAATTTTTGTCTCACTGCTATTTATGTCCATAACCCTAATGTTGATAGAGTTCGTCTCTGGAAAGGTATTGAGAATATCTGTTCCAGTATGCTTTCTCCTTGGGTTATATTTGGAGATTTTAATGTTGTCAGGAGGGAGGATGAAAAGATGGGGAAGGATCCACCTTCTAGGAAATCTATGAAAGATTTCAATAATTGTTTCCTTAACTCTAGGCTTTTTGAATTCAACTTAAATGGTCATTTGTTTTCTTGGGATAATCATCAATGTGGGGATAAGTTTGTCACTTCGTATATTGATAAAGTTATTTACAATGATAAGTTCTCTTCTGGTTTTTTTTACTGCAAGGGCATTCTGCATTCGAACACTATAAGTGATCATATAATTCTAACTCTTGATATTGGTGAGAGGAGTAAGGTGATTTCTCCTTTCTGGTTTATTAATGTGTGGTCAGTGAAAGAAGATTTCAAAGACATTGTGAGAAATAGTTGGTCTTCTACTGACGATGGTTTCCCTATTTTCAAAGTTTACTCAATGTTTAAAAGGTTGAGATTTGAGTTGTGAAAGTAGAACAAGGTTTCTGTGGGGAACTATTCTGACGTAGCCAAAAGGAAAGAGTATTTAGTTGTTGAAGCACAGTATAAACTTGATGCTCACCCTTCCAATATTGAGTTTCAAGTTGATGCATGTGCTAAGAGAAAGGAGGTTGTTGTAGCAAGACTTCATGAAGAGCCCCTATTAAGACATATTTCAAGAGTGAGATGGCTTAAAGAAGGTGACTCCTATTCAAAGTTCTTCTATGCATCAAATAAAGTCAGAAGGAATATGAATCACATTAGAGCCCTTTCTATTAATGGTTCTATATGCACAGATAGTGTTGTTATAAAGAAGCACATTATGGAGTTTTATTATGGTATCTTTAATAACAATCACAGGGCCGATCTTGAAGTGTTGGATTCTCTAACCTTCCCAAGGACTAATGATGTTGATAAATTGATTCTTGATAGGTGTTTCTCTATGAAGGATATCATTGATATTGTTAAAGGCTTGAACATTGATAAGTGCCCTGGTCCCGATGGGATTAATGGCATGTTCTTTAAATCTTGTTGGAGTATTATATGTTCTAAAATTGTTGAATCTATCCTTGGTTTCTTTAATACTGGTAAGATGCTTAAAGAAGACAACCATACCTTCATCACTCTCATTCCTATGGTTAAGGATTCTAATGAGCTCAAGAACCTCAGGTTGATTTCTCTCTACAATATTTTCTATAAGATCTTATCTAAGTTGTTGATCAATAGAATGCAATATGTTTTACCTTTTATTGTCAGTAACAACCAGTGTGCTTTTGTTAAGGTAGATCGATTAAATATGTTGTTCTTCTCTCTAATGAACTCATTCATGATTTCAACAAGAAAGGAGGAAAACCTAAGTTATGTCTCAAAATTGAAATCTCAAAGGCCTACGATTCTGTGTCTTCGGAGGCTATCTTCCGTATTCTTCATCTTATGAATTTTCCACATTGTTGGGTGATTTGGATCAAAGAAATTTTTTACACAATGTGTTATTAACTGCTGATTAATGGTGAGGCTTTTGGAGCTTTTAATCCTAGAAATGGTGTCTGGAAGGGGGACCCATGGGCTCCTTATATTTTTGTGTTGGTTACGCAAGTGGTAAATCTTCTCTTTGATAAGTACGTGGCTGAAGGAAAGCTTAAGCCATTAATAGATTCTTCTAATTTTGTTGTTTCTCACTTGATCTTTGTTGACAACCTTATGGTCTTCTCTGAAGATGATGAACAAAGTGTAATGGCATTTAAGAGAGTGCTTGATAATCTCTATGTCGTAACCGGCTTGAAGATTAATACTGAGAAGGGTGTTGTCTTCTATAGTCAAGGAGCTATTAGGGAAAGAGTTAGTTCTATTTTGGATATTAATGAAGGTACCATTCCACAGAGGTATCTTGGTATTCCTCTGGTCATTGGTAAATTGAAAAAAGCTCATTGCAGTTCCCTTTTGGACATAATTAAAGGAAGATTGGATGGATAGAAAGCCATTCACTTTTCTATGGTGGGCAGAATTGATCTTGTCCAATCTAGTCTCACAACTATGTATTAGTATTGGACTTTTGCCTTTCCTCTCCCCTTCTCTGTTTGTGATGATATTGATCATTTGTATTAGAATTTTATTTGTGGAAAGACGGATAATACTAATCCTATTCATCTGGTCAAGTGAAATGATATTGTGAAACCGACATTGGAAGGAGGCTTAGGTATTAGAAACACCAGGGATGTCATCAAGTCCTCTATTCTGTTGAATGTTTGGAACTTAGCTAAGAAGAAGATAGTATTTTGATCAAGTGGATCCATGAAAGATATTTCAACAAGTTTACTTTTTTGGTTTCTCTATTAATGATTCTTTCTCTGGGATTCTTTGAAGAATTATAGTAGACAGGGATAATCTGAGAAAGCACATTTATTTTTTCATTGGTAATGGTTATGGTACCTCTATTTGGAATGATCCGTGGGTCTATAGTTCAAATTTTCTCACTGAGGTTCTGGGTCATCAATGTGTTATTTAGCTGGGTTTTGCTTTTGATGTTAAAATGAGTTGTCTTATTAGAAATGGAAAGTGATCTTTTTGATAACTCATGACTACACAACATGTTGTATGATCTTCTTAAGTCTCTTCCTTCTTCCAAGTATGATTATGATGATATTCTATTTGATGGAAGGTTTGATATTGATGTCAGAGTGGTTTGGGACTTCATTAGGTCTAAATCTGAGATGATTACTTTCTTTCAATGGTTGTGGAGCCATAAGAGTCCCAATAATTTCTCTATCTTGGGTAGGAAAATTGGGCATCATAGACTTCCTACATCATGCTACATTAAGCATCTTGGCATCAATCTGGCATCCATGTGCTTCCTCAGTAAAAGAAATGAAGAGGTGGATCATGTATTCTTCACATGTGATTTCTCTAAGTAAATTTGGAGTTTTGCTAGTTATCATCTTATTTTTCTAGAGCCTGACTCTATGGAGAGTGTCTATAGGTTGTGTGATAGAAATCTCCATCTGATCTGCCTTTGTGTTTTCCACTAGATTTGGAGGGAGAGAAACAATAATCAAGTTCATAGAGGAGGTTCAAGAAATCTTCTCAACTATGGAAGCTCATTCTTAACGATTTTGACCTTTATCTAAGCAGATAGGTTGGTGCTTTTTATATATATTATACATTCTTTCTTTCTATTTTCTTCTCTTGTTACTACATTTAGTGGAAATTGTTCTTTAAGGTGGTACATACATACTTGTATATTCATAAAAAATTCAAAAAAAGCAATTGGCAAACTGGGTTCACCAACAACTTAGTGGTTAAAATTATGTATGGATGAGATATCATCTTCCATGGTTCAAAACTAATTCCTTGAAGTAGAACTACATTTTCCTTTTCTAATATGTATAGTTTGACCCATCAAACACTGATAGCTGGCTGACATTTGTTCCTTCCAAGTTGAAGTTGTCAAACATGCAATCTGGAGGGGGAATGAATAGAGCTTACACAAGATTTTAATCAAATAAAATAACTTAGCTCACAAAATTAAAGAGATAAGCAAACAACTTGAAGAGACAAGATTTAGAGTAGTTCCATCTAAGATGTCAGTCCACAACCTAGTTGTTTCCAACTAGAATTTGCAACAATCAATTTTATTATTTATCTATAAGGACAAATTATAAAATATAATTATTGTCTTTAGCCTCTTCTTTACCAACCACGAAAGAGAACCTACTTAACCTCTTCTTTCATGGACACGAAAGAGCACCAAACCACCTCTTCTTTCACAGTCATGGAAGAGTGATGAATAATCCTCTTCTTTCACAGACATGGAAGAGCACCAAACCACCTTTTCTTTGAAGGGCTTAGAAGAGAACCATATGACCACCTCTTCTTTGAGGGATACAAAAGATCACCTATGAGAAGACTCCTTCTCTTGTGAGGTCCTGGACATCCTCCTCTTCTTGGAGTAGTCCAATCACAATACAAGAACACATAATGGGGACTAGAGAAAGGAACACTCTCAACAATATCCTAGATTAAGCATATGGACCAAAAACACAATGGATATGTCAATGATGAGTGATGATGTTTGGAAGCTATGGATAAGACATGAAAATAGCAGCAGTAGAAGATTGCATGTGTAATGCTATATCTTAATTTTCTCAAGTATAGTATCTCAAGTCTGCAAGTTGTGTATTAGGTGTCCTAAGACCAGTCCTATTTATATAAAATGTTTACAAGTGGTTAGGGAAACTGTTGGGAGTGCCTAGAGTGTTCTTAGTGGTCAATTAACCATTAGGATGAAGTTAATTAAGTTGAAACTTCTATTTTATTGTTTTTTTGGATAAGGTAAAATACCATTCCAACAAAAAATTACAAGTATAGGGTCACACAAAATCCCGTATACTACACACCATTAGACCAGGTCCCAATTCCTTATGACCATAGTATCCATCCCAACAAGTTCTTTAGGGAAACCTCTATAAAAGCCCCTCACTCTATTTACAAGATTATCAAAAAAGGTAAGGGCGTCGGTACTACTCTTCCCATGTATCCTCCTATTCCTCTCATTCCACAGCGAGAAAACCAGAAGACAGAGTTTATTACCTACAAAACCACACATGTTCTTTTTACCTTTTTCTTCCCTCAAAATCCAAGTAATAGCTTCACCAAGGCTATTCGGGGGACAACCACCCCAACCGCACTTCATGCTAACTCGGCACTAGCTATATTTGGAATAATCACACTAAAAAAATACATGTTCTTGACTTTCCTCAACCCTGCTACAGAGGATGCATATGAGATTAGTATCAAGGCCCCATCTTCTTAGTCTATATGCCATTGGGAGTTTCTTCAAAAGGCATCCATATGCACAGAAGCTCCATTTAGGAGTATGAGGTTTCCCCCATAGAACCTTGTCCCATTGGACATGAGGCTGGTGGTAGTTGATCTTCCATAGTTTCAAGTTGCCATTGAGGTACCAGACACCTCTATCACTGTAATAGTCTAACCTAGAGTGCTTCCACCATGGCTCTCTAGTTTTTTGAGATTTCCTTCCTCTTCATCTCATGTGCATCAAGTTCCTCTAGGTCCTCACCATATCTTTCACGCATCCACTTCGTCTAGGGGGAATCAGTGTTCCAGAGGAAGCAGTCAATCATCCTTGATGTCACTGTAGTGGCCAAGTCCATCAGATCCTTTAGCCCCAGTCCGCCACACTGGTAGGACCTCACAATGGTTCCCCAGAAGATGGCATGGTTCTTACCTCTCCAAAGGAATCCCGAAACTAGAGATCGCATCTACGCTAGGATGAAGGACAAAAGAGTCACCTGTTGACACTAATACTAGATCTTACTTTATAGGACATAACTAATAAGAACTGCCCTGCCCACCATAGACACATTGACCCCAGCCCACTTCTCGATCATACTTCTCAGATCATCAAGGTAGCCTGCAAAATCCCCACTTTTTCCTTTTCCCCCCGATAGAGGTATGCCCAAGTATTTAGTCGGGAAATGCCCAACTTTAATGCATGTAGCTTCCTTAAGTCTGCCCCTCCTCCCATCACAAGATTTGGAGAGGAAAACATTAGACTTGATGGTGTTGATGAAGAAGCTAGTAAGGTCCCTGAACTCCTTTAAGATCAACCTCATCTTCCTGAGGTGCTTGGCATGCCTGAAGAGAAAGAACATTATGTCATCAGTGAATATTAGATGGGATAGCACAAGAACCCCTCTCACCTTAAATGCCTTAATGAGATTCATCTCCTTCTCCTGCTTGATCATGGTAATGAGCCCCTCCATGACTATCATGAATAGAAGAGGGGAGAGTGGATCCCTTTTCCATAGACCGTTACTAGCCCAGAACAACCCTTTAGGGCACCCATTAACCAGAATCGAGAAAGAGTTTGTTTCAACACATTGTTTCAAAATCTGGATCCACCTATTACTGAACTCCATAGCAGTCATGATCCTCCATAAGGACTCCCATCTCACTAAATCATAAGAGTTCTTGATGTCAAGCTTGACACATGCCTTATTAGATTTATGTTTCTCCCAAAATTCCATAAGGAACTTAGTAGCAAGTTGGGTACCATCCGAGATGCTTTGCCCTTTGATGAAAGCAAGTTGTTTATCAGAGACGATGTTGGGGAGGATCGTCTTCAATCTCTCTGCAGGCAATTTAGCATATACCTTATAGAGAATGGATCAGCAGGCTATCAGCCTGAAGTCATTCACACTAGATGTTAGATTCTTCTTTGGTATGAGCCTGATGAACGTTTGATTCACTTGGTGGACCATTCTACCTCCCACCACCATCCACCTCAGGCATTACATACATCCTCCTTGATGATAGGCCAAGCCCAGTGGAAGAACTTGGCATTGAAACCGTCGGGGCCAGAGCTTTAGAAGCGCTTATGGAGAAGAGCACTCGTTTGATCTCATCTTCATTTGGGGTGGCCACCAGTTTAGTATTCATCTCTTTAGTGACTGACCTGCATGGAAGAGTGAACTCCCTATTACATGAGGTATTGGGATGGTTGTACATCTCTAAGAAGAATTGGACTGCTATTTCAGCCACCTTGTCAGAACCTTCTTTGACATTACCACTAGCATCAATGAGAGTATGTATCTCATCTCTCATGTTGTTTCTCTTTAGATCCACATGGTACACCTTAGTATTTTTGCCTCTGTCCTTGATACATTTCAATCTACTCTTTTGCCACATGGACACCTCCTCATCCCTCTCAAGTTGCAAAAGTCTAATTGCTCGTGTTCTTTCCTCAGTGATTTTTCCCTCATCCAGGGGATCCAACCTCAGTGTGGTGGCTGCCTGCTCAAACTTGCTTTGTGCCTCAGTAATGAGATGTGGTAGATCAATCAGATCTCTGGACCAACTCTTCAGCCTATTTTTTACACCTTTAAGCTTTTCCATCATAATGAACATAGGGTTGCCCACAATCCTTCTGTCCTACGCCTCCTTGATGACTCCCTCAAATCTTGGCCAAGACAACCAATGGTTTAGGAATCTAAACGGTCCGGTTTCCCTTGCTTTGATTGTCAGCTGCATTTTAAGCCAATAATGATCATTGTTTGGGTGACCCCCTAGCTCGATAGAAGCCTCAGGGAACACGTCCAACCAGGACACATTTACAAGACCCCTGTCAAGGTTTCTAGCTATGCGCCTCCTCGAAACTCTATTATTCCTCCAAGTAGTAATGCCACCCTCATTTTCACCTCCATAAGATTAACTGCATCTATGGATTCATTGAACCTTCTTAGTACCGAGGCCGGTATAGGAAGCCCCCCCTTCTTCTCCCTTGCCCTCCTGGCATGATTAAAATCACTAATCACCAGTTGGGGGATATCATTTTGTGTTGTCTGCACCAACGCCTCCAATAACCTCCTATACATCTCCAAAGATAGCCCATACACCGTCAATATGTTGCAATGGAGTCCACCATGGTTGATGCAACTGAGGTTGATCATTTGGTCCATGGTATGGATAGGTTGAACATCCCACACAGCCGAGTTCCAACCCACCACCAACCTACCACCTTGAATGTGGTCAATGTTAGATGTGTATTCCCAAGCCAGGGGAAACAATTCATGCATTCTTTCAGCGACCTATCTTCTAATTCTTGTTTCATAGAAAATAACCAACATAGCCTTCTGCTTCTGGATCACCTTCCTTAGCCTATGTTGTCTGTCAGGCTGAGATGCCCCTCACATGTTCCATGCGAGGATGGTCATCGAAACTATCCTCTTCTACCACCCCTAGCATGGGTGGTCCCTCCTCTGCCTCGTCTTCCTCTCACTAAAGCCATCGAGCTTCTAGTCTCCTTTCTTTTGCTGAACCCCATGTCCTCATTCTCCAGGCCATCAAGAACTGAGAATGTGTTCACCAAATCGATCCCATCATCCACATCAAGATCTTTAACTTGTACTTGTATGTCAACCGTGGCTAGCTCTTCTGTATATTGGCCAACCAGTTCCACCGTGGTCACCACAGGTACAGATTGGGTTGAGTTCTGAGCAACAGGGTCCTCAGCAGTGTTCAGCACTACTGCAGTCTCCTCATGTACAACAGACTTGGTGCCTTCCCTCTTCCTTCTTCTTGGTCTTCTACTAGCAGAGCATCCCTGGGTGATGATAGTGGATCCCTCAGCCCGGGATCTCAGGAAAAACCAGTGGTTGTGCCCGAAGACCTGACAACTCTCGCACCTATCTGGTAGAGCCTCGTAGATGACTTTCACCTCCAGGGCAGAACCATCAGGCATTTCCACCATCACTTCCTTAGGAGGGATCTTGTTCGCTTGGATTTGAATGCAGATCCTCACTGCCCTAATGTGTCATCCTGCAATAGCCAAGTATAACACCTTGGGTATGCCAATAGTGTAGGCAATGATGGTCAACGCCCGGCAAGTCCAGTGGCACCCCACCTCAGGCAAGTTGATCCAGACTGGGGCCGATGTGAGCATGACTGTTCTCAATTCTGATGAAGGGCACCACTTCCTGGTGAGGATGAGTTTGCTATCGAAGAAATAGGGGCCTATTTCCAAGGCCACCTTCATATTCACTGCATTAACAAACTTGACCTGAAAATACCATCATTTAGAGTGAAGAGTTGGATTTCCCCTTTCACTTTCCAATTCCTTAGCATCCATTCGAAGAGTTGTTCATAGATACACCTCTGGCCTAGGATTTGAACAATGATGGTGAACTTGTGGTAGTCATCCATCTCATTAAACACTGGATCTAAAAATTTAGTCCAGGTCTTGTTGTCCCCCTCCTTGTAGAATGGGAACTTGGGGTCGTCTTCCACTTTACATGGCTTCCCGCTCCTGGAGAAAAGTGGTTCACCCTACACAGTATCCGCCCAAGACCAGGCCTTAGTGTCCGCTCTGGGGTCCGACCATGGCAAATCAAACCCAGAAGGAGACGGGGGGTTGGGCTGGCGATGTGGGGGCTGGGAGAAGGCTGAGACAAGGCTTCTTGTGTAGTAACTGTGGAAGTAGACCCATTACTGTGGTGGTTTCCAGCCCCACTGGGCATGGCGAGGGGGTGGCGGCTGGGTAGGTGGGTTAGGGATTTTAGATATGGATGGGAGCTCCTCTAAAGAGAGAGAGAGAGAAACCCTAGGATTCAATTCTATTTTATTGCTAATAAACTATGTTTTTGTAATCATTCTTGGTTGAGAAAAACTTCAACTAGAACTATCTCGATGGAGAATGTTTTCGAATGGGATTTATCTGAGTGCGTAAATAATGGTATTTTTTCAGTCGACAAAGTCTTCGACCGAAAGTGTTTCGATCGATAAAAATTTCGACCGATACTGGCTCAGACTTTGAAATATTGTAAAAGTTTTTCCAATTTGTCTGAGTCCTATATTGAGGGTATTTTGGTTGATTTTTTTTGATAGAGAGTGTCTCAGTTGACAAGGTTCTTCAACCAAGAAAACCCTATAAATAGATGTGTATATTTTGGAAAATCATATCTAATAATTTTTCTGATAGGACTTACCTGACACTAAGTTATGACATACAAATAGGTTTGGGATAGATGGGATTTTTCAATATCTTGATTTTCCATGAGTTCTAAGTACTTGTATATAGTTCTAATACAAATAAGCATATATGAAAAACAATTCAAGCATTTGATGCTCATCTTGATTAATATTTCTCAAGATGTGCTTAATTCCTAAAAGAGTTAAATGACAAGTTAGATCCACAAGTAGGAAATGTTTGTCACCATCAAAAGAGATGTTAATGTCCATTTTACTAATACCTAGGATATGCTTAATATTGATAGATTGAAGTAGCCACACTTAGAGGGTTTTGCGGTTTCATTATATGTACATGGTTCTTTACGTTAGAGATGTTTCAACTCAAGATAGAGATTGTTACTTATGTCGTGAATCCTAGTCTTTTACCCTATCTTGAATTTGATTTCTACACACTAATGTAGGACTACCCCTATCTTTATGCATATTTTCATCATCAAAAGATATGTTAATGTCCATTTTAGCCAATACCTTAGATTTTCTTAACATTGATAGATGGAAATAGCCACACTTAGGAGGTCTGGTAGTTGCATTATCTGTACATGGTTCTTTAGTTAGATATGTTTTGACTCAAGATAGAGATTTTTAGTTATGTCGTGAATCCTAGCCTTTTGACAATTTAGAATTTGATTTCTACACACTAGTGTATGATGGTCCCTATCTATGTGCATCTATAACTTGGTTCTTCAATTTTACCCTATTTGGGACACTATATTTTAGGGGTCCTTAAATAAGGCCTACAAGGTTTATATTATTTTATTTATTACCTTTCAACTTCTTTAGGTGAACAGACTTGTAGCCTTATTTAGATATAGATAATAAATCGCTTCCTCCTGGGGAGTAGCTTATTTTCTGTGAACACAAAACATTTCATGTTCTTGTGTCTTGTGTGGCCATTTTTTGCTCAATTATGCTTCTTCTGCACATATCAACATCATTTTCGATGTCAACATTTATTTTTATTTTCTCATCCATTTTTCCCAATCCTATTTGGTTCTCTTTACTTTATTTTCCTCCCAATGTTTCTCTTTTTCACTTTACATCATCGTCCTTTTAACAACCATGTTCGCTAAGTGTGTAAATAAAAGAGGTCATGCCCGAATGATAGTCTTTGTTTTAGTTCATATCCATTAAACAACTATAATTTCTTGATGCAACTCTATGATCCTGAATCAATGAAGTGACCAAACAAGCAGAGAATAATGTCACCGTCTATATCTAACACTGGACTATAGGGAAGAGCTATATAGAATACCACTTGAACCCGTTTCAAGACCAAGGTGGGAGGGACATACTAGTTGGTGATGAGGGGTGGATGGGACGTGGCTGGTAGATAGTGACGGATTGCGAAATCTACACCAAGGGGTGCTGAAATCAATGTATGTACAAATGCATTTTCATTTTAACACATAGGGGGTTGAGTCAAAACAAATCTCTTCACTGTGGAACTCGCACCACTTGTTCAAACAAAAAGTCATCCACCTCTCCAATTTGTTGCTTTCTTTGTAAACCTATATGTAGTCAATGCTTATTATATACATATATATACATGTATATATATACATATATATATACATGTATATATATATACATATACATATATATATGTATTTATAGACACACACACATATACATATATATATATACATACATATATATACATATACATATACATATATATATATATATATATATATATATATATATATATATATATATATATATATAGAGAGAGAGAGAGAGAGAGAGAGAGAGAGAGAGAGAGATATATATATATATATATATATATATATATATAGAGAGAGAGAGAGATAAAGAGAGAGAGAGAGTTAGGCTAGAATACAGTCTAGTGTACATATCGCACGATACATTCAAGTGGTGTTTGCATATGGAGACTATTTTTTTTCTATAAAATGTAAATCATTGATCTGTATTGGCATATTATAATTAATCTACACACAAATTATGAGTCAATTTGGATGAGTGTAAGACACTGATTTAGAGGAAAACAAAATCAACGTACGCAACTCATTTGAAATGTATTATTTTTGTGGTCTTTATAACTTGACGTATAAAAGTCCAAATGGGCTCAAATTTTATATATGAGCTTATCACAAGATGTTTAAGAAGATCAATGGATTAGACTTTTTAAACAAAATATTGCATCCTGAAAAATTACATGAGTGTATTCTGTTCTGGATACACTTCAGTGTATTCTAGCTCTCTCTCTCTCTCTCTCTCTCTCTCTCTCTATATATATATATATATATATATATATATATATATATATATATATAGGGCAATGATCTATTGCGGCCTGCGGTCTGTGGACTGCATTGTTTCTGTGTTTTCTCAAGCGCCTCGCTTCCCGGTATCCCGTGACTGTGTTGTTTGCTGTTTGCGTTGTAGCAAAGCCGGCCAATCGACCATCGTCTCTTTATACGCCGGGGAACACGCTACAGCTAGCGATCTACTGGATCGCGCACAGTCGGTCGATCAGCCAGTCGAGTACAGAATGGGAGGTGAACAAATGGATGTGACCACGCACGCTGTGAACAAATCTAGATCCGGAGTTCATGTTTGTAATCCATCCATTGCCCCCCACTCCTTGTATGCCAGTGTGGTACGTCCTTCCGGCACGTCGGCGACATAGCCAATCGTTTATTCGTTTAATTGGAGAACAGTCAGTTTGAGAATTTCAGGAGTGACATCTATAGATGCTTACAAAATTTCTTACTGATCGGCAAGGAACGTCGTTACCGTGAATTACTTAGTTTTTGAGTCAGCTTATATATCTATAGAGTTAAGATCTTGCCTGCGGGAAAGCTACTGACAACAGCTAAGCATGTGAAGAAGAGGGAGGGCAAGAACGATGAGCACTGGCACAAAACACTCCACACCTTGGACTACATAGAAGAAGTGCTTAATTTAGGGACGATGACTATAATTGTTACTGGTTTTGTTCAGGTTTCATCACGTATCCTTAAAGTGAAAGGTATTTTTCATGTTTTTAAGGGAGGATGATGACGATGACCGTTTGGGAAAGGAACCGTCAATCACAGGCTATGGACGAGCGTAGGAACTCATCATCCAGAACTACTCAGACTTGTTCCACTAATACGGATGTGGATATCATCTTTTGCGGGCCTAAAGACGGTGGCCGATACAGAAAATAGGTGGCTAATTGCTACGACGCAAACAACAAACAACAGAGTCACGGGATACCGGGATGCGAGGCGCGTGAGAAAACACGGAAACAACGCAGTCCGCAGACCGCAGGCCGCAATAGATCATTTTCCTATATATATATATACCTTTATTTAATACTAAAAGACAATTACTTGGGTTAATTTTTTTGGGGGAGGGGGGCGCCTAAAGCCCTGGCATGCCCCCCTCTAGCTATGCCCCTACTTGTAGATATGGGATGGATGGGTAGGGTTGGGACGATACTTGTAGGGAGAGGGAGGGGGAGAGAGTGTGTGTGTGTGTGAGATAGAGGAGAGAAGAAGGGAGAGGGTGAGGAGATAGAGGGGTCAGTGAAAGAGACAAATAACATAGAGGAAGTGGGAGTCAGATTAGGAGAAAATTATTTTTATTTCTCATTTATGGGAGAGAGAAAATACAATATCAAAGAAGTAATGATAAAAATGTGGAGGAGAGAGGAAATATATAATGAAACCCATAAAACAAAACACATGAGTAGAGATAACGCATCGAATACTGACGGAATACATTATTGCTAAAATAAAACCCAACTATTTGTTTAATGCATCTTTTTTACATTACTATCATATTGCAATAATGTGCTATTATGTATCATAATGTGTTACAATGTATTTTTTGACACATAATATGTTATTTACACTACTTCTCTCTTCTATTTGTGTCTATGTGGGTTGTATTGTATTTTAATTTATATACCAATGTGTTAACTCCTATTATTATCCTCCTCTCTCATTTATTTTTCTCTCTCTCCTACCACTACTTTCCTCCTCGATTTGTGTTAAGAAGTGTTGTAATGTATTTTTCACATATAATTAATGATTTTTTCTACTACTTCCCTCATCCCTCCTATTTTACTCTTTCTCTCTCTTTGTACTACTTCCCTCCTCCATTTGTCTTCACATGTATTATAGTTTTTTTATTTGACATATTAAAGTATTATTTTTACTACTTCTTCCTCCCTCTTATTCTTCTCTTTACCTCTTTTTTCACTAACGTCCCTCTTCCATTTGTGTATTCTGATGTATTTTTTTGTCACAAATGTATTATTTCAGATAGATTCCCTCCACCCTCTTTTTTTTTCTTTCTCTCCTTACTACTTCACTCCATTTTTATTTACACGTCATTATGTATTTTTGGTTACATATTAATGTGTTAATACATCATCTTCCCTCCTCCTTCCTATTTTCCTCTTTCTCTCTCTTCCCACTATTACCTTCTCCCTCATCATATTTCTCTTTCTCTTTCTCTCTTCCCGGGTATTACCTCACTCCCTCCCTCATGTTTCTTTGTCTTTCCCACTACTTCATCCTTTTTCCTCCTAATTTTATCATTCTTTCTTTTCCAACTACTTCCCTATTCTCTCCCTCTCTTTCTCTCTTAGCACTACTTCTTTCCTCCCTCTTCCTATTTTTCTCTCTCTTTTTATCTCTTCCCACTACTTTCCTCCCGCCCACATCTATTTTTATCTCTTCCCACTACTTCCCCCGTCTTTCCTATCCCTATCAGTATTTATCTCTCACACTACTTCCCTGCTCTCGTCCCTCTTATTTTTTATTTCTCTCCTTCAACTATTTATCTCATATCTCCCTTATATTTTAGTTTTTTTTGGACTACCTCTCATTCCTCTCACCTTGTATTTCTTATTCTTGGTATAATTGACACATCAGCAATCCAATCGCAGCACTAACAACAATAAGTGAGTCACCGGCCATCAACGTGCTATCTTATACTATCAAATTAGTTCCTGTTTGTGTTTCCAAACATTTTCGTAAACCACGTCCCGTATAAGACCGAGAAAAGCTGTGAATAATGTTTCCGGCTATCTCCATCATTGTATTGTATTGCATTATTATCTGAAACAAGTTGGCCAAAATGGCTGTCCCCTTCAGCAATTGGGACTAGGACACCGATATGACGACAAGTTAATTTGGCAAGCGTGATACACGCACTCATCGGTAGAAGACAGCCTTTCGAGCGTTTCGTACGTAGCGAGACACACGCATATATAGGCCTCCACGCTGACTCTACCCACCGGTGAGGTAAACCAAGGCAGGTTCCCTAACTCGCAGGAATATGCCATCGGCATTACTACTGATCATCCCAGAAAAAATAATGATGTCGCAAGATCCATGCATGCTTAACCTGTCTGGTTCTCAGCAGTTCTAGCGCACGCCGCTAGTTCCAAAACACGAAAAACAGAAACATGATTTGGAATGCAATGTTAATGGTTTGATTCAGCGTAATTAGAGCTGAAAGATTTCATTGGAGTATCGTTTGGTTGGAAGTAGAACGGGCATCAAGTGACCACGGAGATGTTACCACCACGATACAGTCCAATTAATATAGAGCAGCTACCTGCTGTTTAGTTTGTACCCGGTATCATTGATTGAGGGGTAAAGATACACAGCGAGTAACAGCTTACATGGAAAAGAAACTTCATCCAGTACAAGTTCCTCACGTTTGCACGATTTAAAGAGCAGCTGTATGGTTCGTTTTCCAGGTTCCGATTGGAACAACGTGCAACCAAACACAATGAGTTAGAAAACTCATGCGGTTTCAATTCGCATTTTCTAACATAGCTCAACCAGATAGGCCCTAAACTACTCATTTTCTTTCCTCAGTCAGTTTCACAGTAAGTAAAATAGTTAAAACGGTCTGGCTCATTGGTGTGAAACAAAGACACTGTTCTGTATAACAGGAAAACAAGTTGTTTAGCGCACAACTCAAAAACGAGTTGTTCAGTCCATCAAAATTAGGGCTAATTTGGTTGGATGTAAAATCAACCAACATTAGGAATTACAAAATAAGAAATCGGAAACAGTGAGTTGAAACTTAACTGTTTTTGTTTGGTTCTAAGCAGATTTAACCAATGGATTTGGTCTGCATACGTTTGGTTGATTGTGGTTTACAGATCTAAAGATGTGATAGCAGCAACTTCAGCTCACATTGAAGCAGTAGCGCACATAGATGATAGGCAACGAAAAATGGATCGCCGGGTAGGAGAGGGTAGCAGATAGACGAAAACAAACAGGCTGTCTAGAACACGGATCGTGGAACTGGAACTGCGCCCAAAAAGTACGTAGTTCGTTCCCCCAACTTTCTATGGAACCATCATTCACCTTGCGGTTTGTTTTCCTATCTTGGGTTGAGACCATGTCCAACCAAACGTATGAATTAGAATTCACTGTATACTTGCAGCTGCACGAGTTAGTTTGTTGCAGAACCAAATGAGCCCTTAGTTTCCGCAAATCTACCATTCGATCATCTCTCATATGATAATCATCCATGAGATGGTTCCCGTAATCATTATCGCCAGCGGTGCGATACGACCATAGTCACGTGCATAGGGATTTCACACGTTATGCGCCTGAAAAGCCACCTTCATGTCAAGCAGCAACCGTTCAAATGAGTGTGTCACCCACCCAGGAGGTCACACGCTTTTTAAGCGCCATTGGGGCCGGTTTTGCAAGCAGGGGGCCAGGGTAGGGTAGTTCTGGATGGTGGCGGGTGGTTCTGGGAGGAGAGGTGAAATAGGTAGGTAAAAGAGACAAGTGGATTGTTGGAAAATGAGAGAGAAATTTATATCACGCATAACTTTAATTATGCAATGTATTTTCTGATGAAATAAAAATGATTAAATTTGTTCCAAAATATACCATCCAACAAGACTAATATCGATACATTTTGAGAAAAAATGGTGCATACAATTTATTTATGTGTTACAAAATTGGACACAATAAATGTAAAATATGGTGCATTGCAAAAAAAAAGGTGCATTGATACAACACTAATTGGGCACAATCACGATAGAATTGTGTGCATTCAATTTAAAATTAGGTGCATTGAAGTTCAAATTGGACGCAATCAAGTCTGAATACCAAGTGTATCGACACAACACTAAACCGGATGCAATCATGCCCCAATAGGGCACATTCAAGCTGAAACTGGGCACAACCAAGTCTGAAAAGGGCGTTCAAGCCCAAACAAGGTGCAATCATGTTCAAACTAGGCACTTTCAAGCCGAAATTGGGCGCATTCAATTCAAAGATGGGTGCAATCAAGTCTAGACTGGGCGTCCAAGTCAAAGTACGACACAATGAAGTCCAAATTGGGCACAACCAAATCCAAATTGGACGCAATCAAATTTGAACTGGACGCAATCAAATCAAAATTGATCAAATGGGTGCAATCAAGAAGAAGAAGAAGAAGAAGAAGAAGAAGAAGAAGAAGATGATGATGATGATTATGATGATGATGATGATGATGATGATGATGATGATGATGATTATGGTTATGATGATGATGATGCACTAACAAGTAGATGCATTACAACACTAACTTGGCATAATTATGTTTGAACTCGGTGCATTCAAGTCCAAATTGGGCACATTCAAGTTTGAATTACGTTCAAGGCCAAACTGGGCACATTCAAATCAAACTAGGCACATTGGATTGATAATAGGTGCAATACATGTCAAACTCCATCTATTTTTATTATTATTTAAAATATGGTAATATTAGTCTTGTTGGAAAATACTTTTTGTAAGGATTCTAATGAATTTTATTTCTTGAAGAAACTCATTACATATCAAAGTTATTAAAAAAATGGCTATTTGAGGAGAGAGAATGAGTGGGGGAGAGGAAGGAAGGGGATGGGGACCATGGTTGGTAGAGGGGGCGGTTTCCACTAGTACAGAAATGGTCTGTAGCGTCGGGTTTTTAAAGCCTGCAGTGTCATTTTTTAACCGATGCCTAGGTGGGCGTCACTACAGAATTTGGTCTATAGCGTCAGATTATTTAACCAAATAAAACCGACCTTACAGAGTAAACACTGACGCAAGAGGTTGTAAAAATTCTGACCTAGGCGAGAAAAAAGGAGCCTGTAAGGTCGGTTATTTCATAAAAATTGACCCTGTAAACGTTCTCGGTCGAGAAAATTGTCGACCGAGAACGTTTACAAGGTCGGTTTTTATGAAATAACCGACCCTAAAGATTGAATACCATTTCAGTGGTAACTCTCAGTCGAGAAAATTGTCGACCGAAAACTCTCTCTATAAGGTCGGTTTTTTGAAAAAACCGACCCTAAAGATTGAATAAAACATTTCAGTGTAAGACTCGGTCGACAAACTTCTCGACCGATAGTATTTTGGTTGAGAAGTTTTTCGACTGAGTCTTACACTGAAATGTTTTATTCAATCTTTAGGGTCGGTTTTTTCAAAAAACCGACCTTATAGAGGACATGTGGACTCGGTTTTTTACAAAAACCGACGTTAGAAGTTCTATTTCGGTCGAAAATTTTTTGACCGAAGAGTGTACAATGAATTCAATATGTAGCGTCAGTTATTTAAAAAATCGACGCTAGAAGTTACGATTTTTTTAAAAAACATTTCTGCAGAAATTGATATAGAACAGAAGAACAAGAAGATTCATATATTCTGGGAGAGGGGAGCATTGATGCTCAACCATCACCATTCAAAACTACACATTCATAACAAAAATGATAATAAATATCATAATTTACAAAATGATAGAGTGCAAGTCTGAGATGACATATTACAAAAGTAAAAATATGAAAGAGTGCGTACTCAAACCACATACATAAATGGAGCCGACATATTTAATCCAATGCTATTTCGACTTCACTTATAAAACACTTTGACCACTCTTCTCAGAATTCATTCAAGTCCACATGTGTGTAAGGCTAAGTTGTAAAGATCTGTAACAGAAAATGCACATGCTAATATTTTATAAAAATGACTACAATCACTTGTAAATTTATGATGTTATTCTTTATTACCTGACCTATAGTCTGAATGTCATGTGATGCTTGTTTGACAATAGCTTGCATGTATTTCATTACATAGTAGCCACAAGCCCAGTCATTATTTTGTATAGGACACTACAAATAATGAATTATACTTAATGTTAGTAAACTACTATAAACAACAATTGAGATAAGAGTATAAGAGTTGACATATTAGAATTGAAAAATTAATACATATAAGACTAAGCAGTTGTCAAAGTATCTACCTTGACATTTTTCAAAGTCAATGTCTTTAATTTTGTGGGTATTTGTCCTCCAGCTTCACGAAAAGCCTTTATACCCCTATCAATTAAACGATAGTTGGTAAAATAGAAATTCTAAATAAAATATCATGTTGAAGCAATTGATTAAATTTATGCTTACTCCATAGCTGACAATTTCAGTTTGTGACTCCTTGTTGTTTTACCCATTGGGTCAAGATAATAAAGAGTCATCAATTTTGGGACAATCACCAGTAATTCCAAATGTCTAGCTCTGAGTAAGAATAAAACAAACATTAAAATAAATAGTTTCATTCGTTATTAAAATTATATTGAATAATAATACTTACTAGACGTTAAAAGGAATTAAGATAATTTCCTTCCCCTCACTAGCAAAATATTTGAATGCATCAGAGAAGTACTCATTCACATCCTCAATATTTGTCTCCACCTGACTAGTGACCTAAGGAACTAAGAATGCAATATTCTTTATATCAAAGTTGGTGACCTCGGTATATAAATGTCTGTTAAACATTTGTAATTATTTTCATATGTAGAAATAAGCTAAAAATTTGTATTGGAATTTTGTATATTGATAGATCCTTACCTTATCCATACTTCTATTATCGAAGTGTTCAGCCAATCATACCGGAACAACTCTATAATATCGTCAAGAAAAATAAAATTCTCAAAGTCCCTCCCAACTGCATCTTCTGTTAACTTGACCATCATATTTGATCCCGATCTTTGGTTAGCTAAGTATCGACACAAACATTTAGATTTGCTTCCCAATTCATCGAATGTAGTTTCGGGAATGAAAGATGGCTTGAGCATAGGAGGATGACTAGCAGAAGCTTTACTTTTTGGTTTACAAAACTGTTAATTAAATTTCATACTTATATTACATGAGTTCATATATGCAGTCAAATATGAAAAATATGGTAGAAATAAGGTATACCTTGTCATTGATAACTAAGTGTCTAGGCCAACCCACCATAGCACCCTCAGCTTCTTCAACTGTACTATATTCAGGATTAGGTATAGGTAGTAGTTTGTCCCCCATTCCGTCATACACAAGATGGATGGACACACGGCAGATGTCATCAGTAATTTGTTGGCAATGCAATGTACCACCAAGGTTGTACACTTTGCCCGTTGCCACAACATTATATTCTGGAACCTCTACTGCAAGTTTACAGTTCATACCAACCTAGATTGAAATAATATAAGTTATATAAAAAACAGTAGAACAGATACATGTTACAACTATATATATTATCATATATTTATCATACTAATAACACAACATATAGAACAAAAACTTACTGCAGATTGTTGTGGTGGTTCATCGGGAGTGCTCCCATGACCTTCTACAACTGTAGCATGGGCTTGTACCTCATCACTTGAGAGACGTGTAGTATGAATAGGTTGAGAAGGTTGAGTAGGCTAAAATGAAGAAATTATTTCTTTTACTTTCTGTGCTACTAATGCTTCAAGATCCTCTTGTGTAAGACCTCCTACACGACCTTTTTTAGATTGCGAAGGGCCAAAATAAGATTTGAATCCTATGCCAGCTCCTAATCCCCTTACACGGCCAGGATGCTCCTTCGTACCAAGAGCAACTACTAGTTCATCCATATAGCCAGTTGGGATGAACTTTCCTTCCTTCCTTTGCTCGTGGAGATAAATCTATTCATAGTTAATAAAAATATTAAATCACAATATCAATTAGATATAAATAAATCTAAGTTTGTGGAAGTTACTCTTTACTTAGTTGGGATAAACCTACCATCTTTTGTGCCACCTCCTTAGTTGCAGGGTTGACAATTTCACCGGCTCGATTCTTTCTAGCATCAATCCATGTCATGTGTCGGGGTGGTCGCTCAACTTGAGTTGTACTAGATTCTTCTCCAGAAGATGATTGCTTCTCTTGTAGTTGGCGGCGGAAGGCATAACCACCGGCCCCCAAGCGATGGTCATGCACATTTTTAGCCCGTCTTTCTTTTTGAGCCTGGTGAATAGCCTGATCATTTAAAACGAGGTATTGCAATTTAGACGTGGCAAACATGTATAAAAAGATTCACCTCCTTAATTGTATAAAATATTCATACAATACATTACAATCTTTATTACCTGAAACTCTTCCGATCTCCTAGCTGCAACAAATCTTTCCCACACCTCAGGATCAATAAAAATATATACATCTGTAGCTTTCTTCTTTTGTTTAGGATTATTTATAAATTCCCTTACAAGATATGTCTTAAAACCCCTCCATCGTACACCACAACGTTGTAGCACTCTTTTCTTGTGATCTTTTTCATTTAGATGAAAAACACCATATACATACAAAAGAAGCAATTAATAATGTTGTTTTGAAAAGGAATTAATTCCAAGCAAACTAAATTAGAATCAATAGATAAAAAACATATTAAAATGATATCACTTCCACTCATAGATATATCTTTCCATATGAGGTCTTTTTTGGCATTAGGAACATCATGGCAATTTTCTATATCTATTGGCACCTTACTGCGCGCGGTTGCCCCTACGTAATGCTTGAAAGAACTAGCATGTTCCCCAACAGGTGCTCCTGTCATATCAAACTGGACTGGCAATTTATCCCCTTTAGCCCTGAGCTCCTGCAGCCTACGCATCAATGTAGGACCTCTACTGTTCTTAGCATCACCACTACCATCCTCATGGTGCTCATGCTCAGAATGTTCATCTTCATGGTGCTCATGCTCAAAATGTTCATCTTCACTCGCCATTTTAGAACCTGCAAGTATACATGATAAAAAAAATAAGTGATAATAAAAGCACAAGTGATAAGGTATACATGATAATAAAATAAATAATTCAAAGAATACATGCCTTTAGTATTGGTTGAGTTGTTAGTCAAGGAAAATTCCTTCAGCATGGTCTTGACGTTTATAATATTCATCGGTGTTATCTTCAACATTTACACTTGGCAAACCAACTGAGAATGGACTGGAATCATCATACTTTTCATAGTATTCTTCTTCATTTATAGGATCTACAGTAAACTGACTTTTTCCATTAAGAACGACAGACCAATTTTTATTTTCCGGGTCATCAATATAGAATACTTGTTTTGCTTGGTTTGCCATGATGAATGGCTCATCTTTGAAACCAATCTTTTCAAAATTCACCAATTTCAAATCCAACTCATCCACTAAAACTCCTTTATTGCTGTCAACCCAATTACACCTAAATATAGGAACTCGAAAATTTGTATAGTCCATTTCCCATATGTCCTCAATGACGCCGTAATATGACATCTCAGCTTCGCGTGGTCATTTATCTTTGGCGCTAGCAAAATACAATGAACAAGCTTTAACAGTGACCCCACTATTTTGAACTACACTACTTTCATCTTGACGCTTTGTGTAGTATGAAAATCCGTTAATGTCATAACCTTCATATGACATGACATCCATTTTTGGCTTAAAGGCGAGCCATTTTATGTTCTCAGCAACATTATTTGGTGATTCAGATAGTTGATTAAATACTTTCTCTTCAAACCACCTAATAAATGTTCGATTATGCTCTCTTAGAAATGGCAGCGAGCTTCGTGGAGGAAGAGAAGAACTTCACGAAGAGGCGGTGACCTTCGTGGAAGAGTGAAGGCGGCGACGACGAGCTTCACGGCAACGAAGAGCTTCACGGCAACGAAGAGCTTCACGGAAACGACGGGCTTCGTGGAGGAAAAGGGGAAGGCGGCGACGACGAGCTTCACGATCCTTTTCGCGGTGACGACGAGATTCACGATCCTCTTGGCGGCGTGGAGAGGCGGCAACGGCTTCACGGAGAAGCGTTCGCGGAAACGGCAGAATGACAAAGTGAAAAGGGGTTTCACGGCGCCGCGGGAGAGAGATTTAGAAAAGAGAAAAGGGTTTCGCGGGAGGAAGAAAGACTAAAATTTTGGCTTTTTGCACGGAGCGAAAAACTGTAGCGTCGGTTAACAAACAAAACCCGACTCTACAGATAAACGGTGCTCGTGTCGGGTTGTTTAATAACAATCAAACGCAAACTCGGTCGACGAATTTGTCGACCGAATTGACCTCTAGGGTCGGTTAATAGGTAAATCCGACGCTACAAGTGCTAATACGAAGAAATCTGACTCGTTTCGATCGACGATTTGTCGACCGAGAAGGAGCAAGATTTCCTTCGTACAAGCACCTCTAGGGTCGGTTTTTTCGTATAACCGACCCTAGAGGTGCTTATACATGTGTGAATAACTAAACTGGACATTGTCGGTCGACAATATTGTCGACCGAGACCCCCTATAGGGTCGGTTATTAGAAAAACTGACCCTAGAGGTGCTTCTAAGAAAGAATTCTGGCTTCATTCGATCGACAAATTCGTCGACCGAATGTGTCAGTCGACAAATTTGTCGACCGAATGAAGCCAGATTTCTTTCTTAGAAGCACCTCTAGGGTCTATTTTTCTAATAACCGACCCTATAAGGGGTCTCGATCGACAAATTCGTCGACCGAGGAGCTCTAAAGTGCTTCCACAACCCTAATAATGATGTTATGTGAAACTTTAATATATGGTGATGTCGTATGAAACCCTAATATGGGATAATGTTATGTGAAACCCTTATATGGAATGATGTTATGTGAAACCCTAATATGGAAATGTTATGTGAAACCTTAATATAGGGTGGTGTTGTGTAAAACCCTAATATGGGATAATGTTATGTGAAATTTCAATATGGGATGATGATATGTGAACCCTAATTGATAAAGATGGGAAACTCTAACCCTAATGAGGGAATAGAGATGTTATTTTTGTATTGCATGATGTTGATATGAAATTGATATGGTTGATATGAAATTGAGATGATTGTGTAACAAATATCCTGAATACCTTGGTCAGATGACCTGAAGGTAATAGTTACCTGATAAGTGATAACCATGTTTAATGATGAACTAAGGGTTTGAATACCCAGAATCAGCAAATGTGATGATGGTGGTATTGAGGGATGTGAATTCCCAACAATGAGACAAAAGATTGAGATCCCAATGCTTTATAACGTTTTGAAAAGTACTAAACTCTATTCAAAAATTCATTCGGTCGACTATTTGTCGAACGAAAGAGCTCTAGGGTCGGTTATAAGGAAAAAAACGACCCTAAAGTCATCCTCGGTCGACAATATTGTCGACCGAATTTCTCTCGGTCGATAATATTTTCGACCGAGATTAAACCTGTTTCAATGTTTTAAATTAAGTACCAAGTGTGTGTGTATGAGATTAACCAAGTGATGCTTTGTCAAATTTAGCCATAATTTATTTTTCAATCATTTGAAATAACAATATTCTTATATAACATGTATATGTCCAAATGAAGCCATGGAAAACATTTTTATTCATAACAATTTAATGCCCATACACTTTATAAGATGAAACATGACATACTTGCTTTATAAAAAGATATATTACATCATTACAAAGATATCTCATAATCTCACTGGAAAGACCGAAGGATTACATCAATGTCTGGGTCTTTTCCAAGAAAGGGCTCAGCTCCATAATATTTGACCAGTGTCTGCCACTCCAAGGCACGTGTCATGGTTAAGGCATAAACATCCAAGAAGGTGGGAACACGATCAAAGCGAAAGTTGGCAGCAATGTCTTGAAGTTGAATTGGGGAAAACTGAGTATGTGTGAGATCAGGAGATGGTGGAGGTGGAGTTTGATAGTAGTTGTAGGAAGGATTGTAGGGATTTATCATGCCAGGATTAAGGGAATAGGGATATTCATCGGGTTGGTTAGGAGAGAGAGTTTGCATCCTTTGGTTTAAATAAGTCATGGCATGGTGATTATAATCCAATTGCCTACTTAGGTGATATTGGGAGCCAGCAATGTATGTCAAGGTATTTGTAATAGGATCATGGAGTAGGTTGGTAGGAGGAGGTGGTGGAGGTATGTCTTGGGTGGATGTCTCCCCTTCAGTCCTAGCCCTTTTGTGGCCAAAGTCAATTCCCATCTTTTCCACCGTATTTTTACTTATTTTTTGGGGTTTTCTATCCCATGTGTAACCTAAGTCATCCTCAATATTCTTCTTAAGAAAATGTTGAGTGATTTGGCATACAAAGTCAGCATAAGGTGGATTGCCAGAATACTCAAACATATTCTTAATGATGATATGAATAAAGTTTATGGGAATACTTTTGAGAATGGCATAGATAAGGTACATACGAAAGGTGGGTACTTCAAATTTGTTTGTTCTAGGATGGATATTGGTGGCAACAATGAGATTTATGACCCTAGCTTCAAGTTTTAAATTTATGGCATAATAGGTACCCCTATCTTCATGACAAGTCATATTTGATTGAAAGATGGCTCTTTTGACATCACTAAGGCTAATTGTAGTGTTATCTTGGGAGAGTTTGTTGAGTGGAGTTCCTCTAGTGAGATCAATAAAATTTTTATATTCTTCTATATCTATGTCAAGCATTTCAAGAATACCCTCCTCAGTAAAATGGAATCCATACCCACCAACCATAGAGGAGAAGGAATCATGTTCAGGATGTTCGGCTAAATTGGCATAGAATTCATTAACTAGTTTGGAGGAGTAGGATTGGAAGGAGGGATTTAGAAAATCAGTCAAATGTTGCACCTCGAAAAGTTCCTCCAAATCGACAATGCTTTGGAAGTCCATGACGTCGACTGGCCGTCGTGGAAGAGGAGTTTTTGAAGAGAGCCTGAGGTAGCGGTCACCTGCAGCTTGGTCGATGAAATGGACGTCGTTGATGAACGGAAGTGGTGCAAGGCCCGTCCTTCCTTTCCTACCTGCAACTTGCTTCTTTCCGCACGTAGATGATGAAGCCATTTCGTTGCTTTGAAATGGAGAAATAGCAAGCAAGAATTGGATGTAGAGAAGCTGAAGATTTTCACAAGAATACACTAGAGAGGAGCTAGAGAAGTGAGAATGTGAAGGTGTGAAGAAATGGATCGTTTTGGATGCTATTTATTGCAAAACAGAGCCAATTTCAGTCGACAATTTGTCGACCGACGGCCGCAACGGTCGTCTATCGGTCGGCCAACGGTCGATCGAAAAAGTAGTCGTTACGACGGTCAACGGTCGTATTTATAGCCGTTACGACGGTTGAAATTCTAGCCGTTACGACGATTGATTTTTTTAGCCGTTACGACGGTTGATATTTTTAGCCGTTACGACGGTTGGTTTTTCTAGTCGTTCCTCGGTCGACAAATACGTCGACCGATATGTTTCGGTCGACAATATTTTCGACCGAATGGACTTCTAAGGTCAGTTTTAAAGAAAATACTGACCCTAAAAGTTGCTTATACACATGAAAACTGACTCCTTATCGGTTGACAAATTTGTCGACCGAGAAATGCTCTAAGGTCGGTTATAAGTGCAAATCCGACGCTAGAGGTGCTTATACATGCGTGAACTATCTGGATCCAGAATAGATATCGGTCGACGAATTTGTCGATCGAGAAAGAGCCAGATTTCCTTCGCATAAGTACCTCTAGGGTCGGTTTTAAGAAAAAAAAACCGACCTTAGAGGTAATTATCGGTCGACGAATTTGTCGACCGAATGAATCGGTCGAAATATTGGTCGACCGAGGAAGGCTCTAAGGTCGGTTATAAGTACAAATCCGACGCTAGATGTGCGTATACATGCGTGAACTATCTGGATCCAGAATAGAAATCGGTCGATGAATTTGTCGACCGAGGAGGCCTTTAAGGTCGGTTTTGTAGGAATAACCGACCTTAGAGGTGCTGAACCGAGGAGGACTGTAAAGTCAGTTATAAAGAAAAAACCGACCCTATAGGTGCTTGTATACGTGAAATGCAGCTCTTATTCGGTCGATGAATTTGTTGACCGAGGAGCCCTGTAAGGTCGGTTATAATGTAGAACCGACCCTATAGATCGAGGCGGGAAGCCAAAACCAAGAAAATTTTTCCGCCGGAAAAATTGTCTATAAAGTCGCTTATTTTAGAAAAACCGACCCTATAGAGATGTACTACAAGGTCAGTTATTTTAAAAACAGCGACTCAAAAGGTCTTAAGTGGTGCCCGCGTTTTTTATAGACATATAAGGTCGGTTATTTGGAAAACCGACCCTATAGAGATACACTACAAGGTCGGTTATTTTAAGAAAAGTGATCCAAGAGGTCTTAAGTGGTGCCCGCGTTTTTTGTAGACATATAAGGTCGGTTATTTGGAAAATCGACCCTATAGAGTTACACTACAAGGTCGGTTTATTTAAAAAAACCGACCTAAGAGGTCTTAAGTGGTGCCCGCGTTTTTTTAGACAGATAAAGTCAGTTATTTGGAAAAACCGACCCTACAGGTAGCGACGTTATAACCCATTTCTGTACTAGTGTTCGCCGCGTGTGAAACACGATTAACCCCCTATGCACGTGGGATAAGTATAGGTCTTCATTACTCTTTGCCAACTAGTTCCCGCTCGCTAGTCTCTGTCAACATGTCCCCTCTTTTGCTATCATTTGTGATATTTTTCTTTTTCATTTAACTTTTTAAGGAAAATATAAAGTAGAAAGGAAGTGGTCAAAGAACTATTTAACAGAAAGGGGAAGAAAGTGATAAGAAATGTATTGTTACACCCCGATCTCCATGCCATCTCTAATGACCCCGGAGATTGGGGAGTCACCCTCAGTAAAACACCCTTAACTTTTTCTTTTCTTAATCACTTAAATTAACCTAAAGGAAAATCTTATAACTTGAAATAAACTGAAACCTTACTAAACTGTGGAAGCAAACTTACTGTTTCTAAATATGGAAAGATACCTCAGAGTTTAAACAACATATTACATCTTACTTGCGGAATATAAAGTGCAGCAGTTAATTGAAAACTAAACAACATATTACATTTCATTCTCTCTCTCTACCATACCACATGCCCAAGGACTGAGATGAAAGGACTAAGAGACCTCTATCTAACTACGAACTACCTTCTAAGAACTTGGGTGGTACGATCCTTCAGCCTCCTCGTGCTGAAGTTGACCTAAAAAATGTTTCAGTAGGTTCGTGAGCTACTGGCTCAGTGAATAGAATTTCACCCAACCATCGCAGATAACTCATTTTATGTTTATTAATAGGAATAAAATACAAGATAATACTATATTGAGCAAATATAAGCAATATAATTTAAATGACATGAGATGTCACATTTCATTAAGATAACAACTGCTACAATGTTGTAGATACGATTAAACAACAGAGAATACTAAAATTTCATTTAAAGGACAACTGCTGTTACAACCCCAATTTTTGGGTTCATTTACTGAGTAATGTAATTTCTCATATTAACGATATTTGGAAAAATAAAGGTATAATTTGTTTTGAATAAAGGGATCTTGTTTACAATAGCCTTGATGATTGTGTTGTGGGATTTATTGGCTATTGGGCCCAAATAACAAGAAAATTCAATTAGAAAATGAATAATTGAATATTTGAGAAAAGAAAACTGTTGAAACCTCTAGAAGGCAAATCCAAAGAGGGATTTCGTGCCTCTTGGGTTCCTTGGGTTCCAAGGAGTCCAAAGTTGCATAAGAGTGCAATAAGAAAAGAAAAGATCAATTAAGTATTTCTTTATTAAGAAAGAATTTGAAAACAATGAAAAATGTGGAAAATAAATGGAAAGAAGTATAATGGAGTTATCCTTGGTGGAATTTCATATCCCAAGGATTCCTAATATTAAATGAAATACCAATGAGGAAAATAAAATAGAAATAAAGAGAAATCCTCAAAAAGAGATATTTTAATGAGAAATAAACAAGATAATGTGAAATAATGCATTTAGGTGCATCTAGAAGGATAATAAGTATCCTTAAAAAGTAATTTTGAAATCTTGGAGTTTCTTGGGGTCCAAGGAGCCCCAATGAAGAACGAGGAAAGAGAAAATATCAAAATGTCAAATAAGAAGATAATGTGAATATACAATTAATGAATTTTGTGTTATTATTAAAAAGGTGGTATTTTCTATTAAAAGAAAAACATGATCTTGTGCCAAGGGGTTAAAGGCCAAGCATAAGGAGATTAAAAGAGGTAACTGTCAGTTTTCCCTTTGGGAAAATAAATTCCTTAATAACCAAGGAATACTAATATGCAAGGAATAGTTTGAGAGAGAGAGAAGTTATCTCTCAAAAAAGGAAAGTTTGATGACTAGGGAACTTGTTTTCCCCGTAGAGAGGAGTGCTGAGGTAGTGCTATCTGTCCCAATAAAAGGCATGGACCCATAGCCTCGAGTGGAGGAGGGTCTCACGTATCTTCCATCTTCTCCAAACCTTGCATCCTTCTTGGCCCAACCAATGGGGAAAAACGTGACCTCTGGAGCAGCGAGGGGCTTCAGGTGGAGGGATGATGGAAGCTCGATGCTCCTACGATGCCAGAGAGAAGCAGCACAGCCCTGTTCAACACAACAGGTGGTTGTAGGCTGACCGTGCTTGCAGGTCTGGTGGTCGTGAATCAGTCATCTTGGTTGCTGTTCAGTGGCATCCCAGGCTGCTCAGAGGCACGTCAGAGGAAGAGTAACTGGCCATGGTGGCCGTCAGGGCCTGGAGAAGGTGGGGGAGGCCGCGCCACAGCAGCTAGGGCGGTAGCCTTAGGGCTGCGCGAGGTGGAAGAAGGGCAAGGCACGTTGGACGGTTTTGCCCTCCGCGGGCTAAAAGATCCGATCTTTAAGTCGAGGGCGTAATGGTCAACCAGTTATGTTTCCAAGAAAGGCGCGTTGCATGGGAGTTGACAACGTGGCGCTCCCTAATTGGCCGGAAAGGTAATTCCTTTATTAATTCATAATTAAATATTAGTAACTCCGATTAGGACAAGTAATATATGAAAATTGATCCTCAGAATGAGAGGAACACAAAGAAATTATTGTTGAAGCCTAATTTCTCTTTCTATTAAAAAGTATACCAAGATGCTATCTTTAATAGTTTAATCAATAAAAAACCCTAACCTTTGATGATTAATGAATTAGAAAGGGGTTATGTGAGTGTTTAAAATAGATATTAACATGTTGTTAATAAAAAGGGCATATTAGATCTAAAAGGATGATATTCATGCATAACTTGATTAATTGAGAGTTCCAAATGATTTAATGAACCTTAAACCCTAACTATGGTAATTATTATCCTTAATGATTTTAATTGGTCAAATTCATGTACAAAGCTGAGATATGATGGTTCTGATCTATTTTGAGCGTTAATGTTCCTAATTATGGATAAAAACCCTAAATGTAGTAATTAGGGTTTTCTCATGAATAAAGAGTATTAATGGTAAATCGAGTTCATATGTGATTAGACCATAATGAACTTTGAATTGATGATAAATGCGTATAATGATCTTGTCATGGATTAAAAGGATAAAATAGTAGCTTTAATGTAAAAGAGGCTTAATGAACTTAATTAATGGTTAATGGTGCCTTTAATCCAAGAATATGGTTATATGTTGTTAAGATAACCTTAATATTGAAGAATAGATGAGATACTTAGGGTTTATGAGTAATGGCATAAAATTAGGGTTTAATATGGTAAAAGATGAAGGGAAACCCTAGTTGCAAATAAAACCCTAAAATGGATATGGAAACCCTAGGAAGCAACTTCAAGTTGAATTGAAAGAATCTTGATAAAGTGTGTAGTAAATAGAGTACATGTGTTTTTCAGGATTCTTGATTGTTTGGTTGAACTACTTGCTTGGATGGCTTTCTTGGTTGGAATTGATATTAGCTTGAGAAATCTACTAAATAGGTATGTGGGTGTGCTTATGAATAATCACTTTAGTTTCACGGTGATTTTCGAATGTTTTATCGGTTGCTTGAAAATAACTGTTGGATGTCTTTTATTTCATGCAACTATAAAGTGACTATGATTATCACTATGAATATATATATATATATATATATATATATATATAACTGGCTTAGATCCGAATCCACCTCTGTGGCTTGTAAAGGCTAAAAAGGGGTAACCTAGAGTAAGGTCTAGGTTATCATGGGTTAGAAACTGGGCTACAAAGTGTAGTGCCATGATACCCTTTAGCATGCCATGAGTTAAGGAGTGGGCTACTTATGGGTAGGGCCATGTGACTCAACCCTAGAAACTGGTTCACCTATAGGTGGGACCATGAGGGGTTTAATGGGGAGCTACTATAAGGAAAGTAGTATCCAGGTCAATTGTAGGGACAGCACAGAGGATAGGGAATACGTAGATCATGCAGTTATATTTAAAATGTAAAATTGTTTGTTAAATGGTAATTGGCTGCAATACATTGTTATGAATAATTGCACGATTATTGTTTCCCCCACATACCAGCTTTATGCTGACTGACATTTTGTTTGTCAGCATTTTAGGTACAAAGTCAAAAAACAAACAGTAAATCATCATATTATGAAATACATGAATTAAAATACATGGAGGATTAGTTAGCTTAGTTCCAGTGCGGATATAGGTTTAGAAATCCAATCTTTCAAAAAGGTATGCAAAAGTTTATTTTCTTACAGCTTTCCAGTTTAGTCTGATAAAATTTAATAATTGTTCTAGGTTAATTGTCGAACCTTTGATCTGGAAATTATTTGTGCAGCTTCGACCTCTCGGTCTCCCTTGATTGGGGGTGATTGGAAGGTGGGGTCGTAACATTTGGTATCAGAGCATAGGTTCCTCACTTAACCATTAATAATTATTAAATTTTAGAAACTCCATAGAACCCAAGGGAGTTATTAGAGGATTATTCGAAAGACGAAGGTGTCTAGAAAAAGATCACGACCGGGGGCTGGCGATATTTTCCTCTACACCGCTAATCGGAATACGAGGACTCCCAGATCCGTGTGACTGCCTGGACAAAGTCTTAGGGTATGATTCGAAATAAGATACATTTAGGACTTTCTCATCTTATTCATCCCTCCTCATCACAAATTCTGTTAAGGACCATAAGGATTAGGATTTTCTCTCTTCTCCTCACCCTATTGAGGTATGGGTAAGGTTAATAAGGTTTAGGGAATCCTCCACCAAGTAAATAAAAAGCATGTAAATAAGATGTCATGGACATAAGCTTAGTAGATTAAGCGTAAAGGAATAGATACATGCTTAGGTCATATGACATAAGTTGTCATGCCCTCAGGAGAGACCTGAGGCTAGACCTTCTTGTCAAGAGGATAAATAAAGAGAGTTAGTCTTGGAGATAGAGATCTCCATTACAAGTACAGACCTAGAACATCCTCTGAGGATGATGTTAACCCTAACCCTAAGTGAATGTTAGAGAGAGAGATGGCATGATGAGTTAGACCAGGTGTTTGGATGGACATGCCTTGGATGATGTATGAGCCATGAGAGGTTGGATGACCTAGTACCTTTGGTGACCCAACCCTAGGAAGGGTCGTGCATGTTAGAGTAAAGGCTAACTCATTCATTGATGAGGTTAGAGAAGAACCTATGGAAACCCTATGAGCTTATGTGAGCATGGTATAATATGCACCCAGAATGTGTTAGTAGTGCGAACAATAGGTTGAAACCCTTGCCAGGAGAGTATGAGGGAATAGCTTATGAGATAAGCATATAGAGCTATGGATAACCTTGATGAACATAAATTCATCAGGTAGGGGTATGCTTGTGAGCTTGATCCTTCATGAAAAGGGGACCTCTAATAGTAAAGTTGGATGTGGAGTTAGCTCTAGAGAAAGAAAGCAGGAACCAAGCAAGAAGGTTGGAAACCTAAAACCCCGAGATGTGAGGAATAGTGGGGAGTCGAGGATGATGCGACCTAAGTGGATGATAGTGGTTGCCTCATGCATGATCCCTGGAGGCTGATGATATCTTGGTTGCCTTTAGAGGAACCAAACCCTAGAGAGAGGATGATGCTTCTGATACCTATGTGCCTGTGGTATAGGTGTTTATCTTCTGAGATAGGAAGAAGAGTTCCTTAGACCGGGAGAGGTTTGGTAATAGGTTGTGATACCTTGTACCTTGTTGGTTGTCCTTGAGGAGGACTCAACCCTGATGTGTTTCTTGAGTAGAAGGATGACAGGGAGTGCATGCCATGCCTTATACATGCTTGATTCGTGGTTAAGAGTTTGAGCATGCAGTTGGACACCCAACGGTGAACCTAGGGTTCCTAGGCCTAAGAGGGGATGCAGTGTACCCAATGCTCATGATGAGAATTAAGTTGCTATAGTTTCGAGCATGGTACTCCTCCTATATAGAGGAAAAGGAAATCCTTGAAGTTTAAGGTATGTTTGATGAACCCCTCATAGCCAAGTTGATGACATGGGGAGGTATGATCTTGATCCAATATGGAGGATGAGAACAAGTATGACCTAACATGTTTAGTAGGTGGTCTACTTGTTCCTTTAATAGCTTGCTAGGGTTAAGCATGCTAGACCCAAGGACGTTGGTGTCCTTTGTTATCGAGGTGAATTTTTCCTCCCATCCCGGGAGAGGGACCCTTTGGTAGGGTGTATACCAGTTTTGTTGGTTTAAGCTAATCTAAAGAGGTCTCATAGGATCTTGAGAAGCCAAGTGAAAAGTACATGGCAGGAGAATGAACCTATAGACCCATAGATAACCATCTCTAAGTGCATGAGGATGTATTACCATGGAGGTAACTGGTATGGGGCCTGACCAAGGTAGGTAGGTCACCATGACCCCTATGAAAGGATGAATGTCAGCCCTTGTATACAAAGAGAGATGATGAAGGATTGGGTAAGGTTCTAAGTTGGACATGTACTATAAATGGAATCCTAAGTCTATCCTAGGGTTAGGTGGGGATAAGACTGATGAAAGTGGAAGTTGCCTAATTCCCTAGTTGCACATGACCATAGGGTCAGGAGGTAACAACTATCATTACCTGAGGACCATGGGTTAGGAGATTGATCACCCTCATGAACTCATGGGACCCAAAGGGAAGATGAGTAGGGCACTCTCTGGATGCATGAGGGAAGAGGGATGACCCCAAAAGTGCCAACACCCTATAGACCTAGAGGAGATGACCAAGGATTGTGTTTGGATCAACTAGGTTCGAGTTCGGTTCCTTGGAAGTAACTTTGATAT
Organism: Alisma plantago-aquatica; assembly: GCA_963693085.1. Taxonomy (NCBI): domain Eukaryota; kingdom Viridiplantae; phylum Streptophyta; class Magnoliopsida; order Alismatales; family Alismataceae; genus Alisma; species Alisma plantago-aquatica. The sequence goes on from OY856412.1 coordinate 1,353,789,163, forward strand.
CGAAATGATTGTGATGTAGAGACATAGGTGGCACATTTCAACTTAGATGTAAAGGTGTAATGGCCAGGTGGAATGTACCATCTCTACTCTTGGAACAGGAAGAACTCTGTATTTGGACTGCATCCAAATGCTTATTTCCTCTTATTATGGGAGTGAGAGACAGGACAGTACGCATGCCATACACCAAGGATAAAGATGGTATGGGTTGGAATGTTGCCACGAGATATGGGGACAGAGAAGATAACATACCCTGGTAAAGTGAATGATACATGTATTTTTTGCAAACACTAAGAGGAATGAGGTAGTCACCTTATGAGGATGTTTTTATCATGAGATATGAGTCATACAAGGTTGAGTTTGATCACCAAGAAGATGAGCTCAAAGTGTTCTCAATAAAGATAGACTTAGAGTTTGAGTTTGAGATGTTAAGTGAAAAACATGGAAGTGTATGTCTTCAATGTTACCTAATACCTAAGGATGTGAAGTGGTAATGGATGCTCCGGTTGAGATATAGCTGCCTAGTTTGGCTAGAAGCTAGAAGAGGTTGTTAGACTAACCCTAAGTTTGGAAAGGAGATATGTTTGGCTAATACTCAGATGTTATGAGATCTGTTGAACAAGTTAATGGTTGTTTGGTTAGCCAGCCTAGGCCTTGATGAAATGAAAGGATGGTTGTAGAACCTCAAATGCACTTCTTTGGAAAGGAAGGTGATGAAACCCTGACTAGAGTGGTGTAGGGTTTCTAAGGAATCGATCTTGAGGAATCATGACATACAGGAAATCATGATTGAAGATCACCATACACCGTGGTAGTACCAAGGTAATAAGTGACAGTAGTACTTTAGATGCTTAAGATAAAGTTGCATGTGTTATATGGCCATGCAAACCGAGGGAGAAGGACAAACACTAGTAACCCAATGCATGGATATAAAGGATAAAGATCCCCCGAAAGAGAAAGGGAGTTCATCACTATGGATGTTATAAGTCTCCCCTGGACCAAGGAAGGTCAAGATATAATATGGGTTATGGTAGATCACATTACCTAGATGACATGAGAAAGAAAGAGTTCTGTCAAGGAACAGAGTAGGTTGAACTACATATGAGAGAGATGGTTCAACTACACCATGAAGTGAGTTCAAAAGTTCTTGAGTATGACCTAAAGGTTCACTCCCATAAGGTGGAAGTAGGTACATGAAGAACTCGAGGCTAGTACCATTTATCACCCCTAACTAATGATTAGTGTGATCCAGACTAGAGGGACTGATGAGAGCATGTGTTCTTGCTCAGGGTGATATATAGAGACAGTACTTGTCCTATGAAAGATGTGATGATAACCACCATAGCCAGTGTCAGGATTTAAAGAAGTTCTGTAAGAGAGGTTGTGTCGGTCACCACTTTAGTAAGGTGATGTTGGTGAAAGGACCACATGATGGTTAGAAAAGGACCACATTGTGTGTAGATGAAGTCACTTTGATCGTGCAATGGCTGAAAGGAGCCTAGAGATGACGGGAGTCATGAGCGGATGCAAAGTAGACTGACATGCTGTTCACTGTGGGAGAATATGTGACATGAAAATTTGACCCCTCTAAGTTACAGCTAAGAGAGCTAAGTCCCCGATGCATGGGTTAATTTGAGATGGATTGGTGGAGAAGGTTAAGTTTGACCTAACCCCTTAGGATAAAGTAATGTGTGATGAGTTTAATGTGTCCAATTTAGAGTGCTATGTGATGTACCCAGACCATGTGCTGAACAATGAACCTAGTGAGCCCCAAGGGAGGCTGACATGGCCTGAGTCACCTATGCAGTTTATAGATGCCAGAGTGAAAGAACTCAGAGAAAAGAATATGTGATGATAAAGGTTCTTTGGAAGCGCCATGAGTAAGGTAAAGCCACATAGGGGCCAATGATGGACATGGAAAAGTCTTATCCTGAATTGTTTATTTGCTTGATAGAATTTTGAGGACAAAATTCCTATAAGAGGGGAAGGATGTTACAACCCCAATTTTTGGGTTCATTTGCTGAGCAGTGTAATTTCTCATATTAACGATATTTGGACAAATAAAGATATAATTTGTTTTGAATAAAGGGATCTTGTTTACAATAGCCTTGATGATTGTGTTGTGGGCTTTATTGGCTATTGGGTCCAAATAACAAGAAAATTCAATTACAAAATGAATAATTGAATATTTGAGAAAATAAAAATGTGGAAACCTTTAAAAGGCAAATCCAAAGAGGGATTCTGTGCCTCTTGGGTTCCTTGGGTTCCAAGGAGTCCAAAGTTGCATAAAGAGTACAATAAGAAAAGAAAAGATCAATTAAGTATTTCTTTATTAAGAAAGAAATTGAGAACAATGAAAAATGTGTAAAATAAATGGAAAGAAGTATAATGGAGTTATCCTTGGTGGAATTTTGTGTCCCAAGGATTCCTAATATTAAATGAAATACCAATGAGGAAAATAAAAGCGAAATAAAGAGAAATCCTCAAAAAGAGATATTTTAATGAGAAACAAACAAGATAATGTGAAATAATGCATTTAGATGCATCTAGAAGGATAATAAGTATCCTTAAAAAGTAATTTCGAAATCTTGGAGTTTCTTGGGGTCCAAGGAGCCCCAATGAAGAAATAGGAAAGAGAAAATATCAAGATTTCAAATAAGAAGATAATGTGAATATACAATTAATGAATTTTGTGTTATTAGTAAAAAGGTGGTATTATCTATTAAAAGAAAAACATGATCTCATACCAAGGGGTTAAAGGCCAAACACAAGGAGATTAACAGAGGTAATTATCAGTTTTCCCTTTGGGAAAATAGATTCCTTAATAACCAAGGAATACTAATAAGCAAGGAATAGTTTAAAAAGTATATTGTTGAAGCCTAATTATTGTTGAAGCCTAATTTCGCTTTCTATTCAAAAAATATATCAAGATGCTATCTTTAATAGTTTAATCAATAAAAAACCCTAACCTTTAATGATTAATGAATTAGAAAGGGATTATGTGAGTGTTTAAATTAGATATTAACATGTTGTTAATAAAAAGGGCATATTAGATCTAAAAGGATGATCTTCATGTGTAACTTGATTAATAGAGAGTTTCAAATGGTTTAATGAACCTTGAACCCTAACTGTGGTAATTATGATCCTTAATGATTTTAATTGGTCAAATTCATGTACACAGATGAGATATGATGGTTCTGATCTATTTTGAGCATTAATGTTCCTAATTATGGATAAAAACCCTAAATGTAGTAATTAGGGTTTTCTCATGAATAAAGGGTAGTATTAATGGTAAATCGAGTTCATATGTGATTAGACCATAATGAACTTTGAATTGATGATAAATGTGTACAATGATCTTGTCAAGGATTAAAAGGATAAAAATAGTAGCTTTAATGTAAAAGAGGCTTAATGAACTTAATTAATGGTTAATGGTGCCTTTAATCCAAGAATAGGGTTATATGTTGTTAAGATAACCTTAATATTGAAGAATAGATGAAGTAATTAGGGTTTATGAGTAATGGCATAAAATTAGGGTTTAATACGGTAAAAGATGAAGGGAAACCCGAATTGCAAATAAAACCCTAAAATGGATACAGAAACCCTAGGAAGCAACTTCAAGTTGAATTGAAAGAATCTTAATAAAGTGTGTAGTAAATAGAGTACATGTTTTTTTTCAGGATTCTTGATTGTGTGGTTGAACTACTTGCTTGGATGGTTTTCTTAGTTGGAATTGATATTAGCTTGAGAAATCTACTGAACAGGTATGTGGTTACACTTATGAATAATCACTTTAGTTTCATGATGATTTTCGAATGTTTTATCAGTTGCTTGAAAATAACTGTTGGATGCCTTTTATTTCATGCAACTATAAAGTGACTATGATTATAACTATGAATATATATAACTGGCTTAGATCTGAATCCACCTCTGTGGCTTGTAAAGGCTAAAAATGGGTAACCTAGAGTAAGGTCTAGGTTATCATGGGTTAGAAACTGGGCTACCAAGTGTAGTGTCATGAGACTCTTTAGCATGCCATGAGTTAAGGAGTGGGCTACTTACGGGTACTGCCATGTGACTCAACCCTAGAAACTGGTTCATCTATAGGTGGGACCATGAGGGGTTTAATGGGGAGCTACTATAAGGAAAGTAGTATCTAGGTCCACTGCAGGGACAACGCAGAGGATAGGGAATGGATGGATCGCGTAGTTATATTTAAAATGTAAATTATTTGTTAAATGGTAATTGGCTGCAATGCATTGTTATGAATATTTGCACGATTATTGTTTCCACCACATACCAGCTTTACGTTGACCGACGTTTTGTTTGTCGGCGTTTTAGGTACAAAGCCAAAAGAACAAATAGTAAATCATCATATTGTGAAATACATGAATTAAAATACAAGGAGGATTAGTTAGCTTAGTTCTAATGCGGATAGAGATTTAGAAATCTAATCTTTCAAAAACGTATGCAAAAGTTTATTTTCTTACAGCTTTCCAGTTTAGTCTGATAAAATTGAATAATTGTTCTTGGTTAATTGCTGAACCTTTGATCCAGAAATTATGTGTGCAGCTTCGACCTCTCGGTCTCCCTTGATTGGGGGTTACCGGAAGGTTGGGTCGTAGCAAGTGTTGTGAAACTAACTCAGATCCTTCTTAACTCTTTAACTTATAAGAAACTCTGTGTACTTATATGAACATATTTTATCTTATGCCATGATCATATGAAGTGGACTCTACATATGAAGACTCGTAGCGAACTACGATCCCACCATACAAGACTTAGCCGACACCTCAGGATAGCTAAGTCTGACTACTCTCCTGGTCTGCAACAGGAAAATTGGCTCTCCGGCCTCGACACTCCTATGGTGCCGTAAATTGGACTCCTCTAACCTGAGCACACAGGTGGTGAGTCTGAGACGCTCTGTGGGCCTCATCTTGGTATGTTCTGTGGGTACCTCTGGGTTACCACCGGGGTCTCCGGTTCATGTTGGGTAACCAATCTTGTCTTAGGAGACTTCGTTAAGGGCTTCGTCTCCCCGCACGCTCTGTGGGTGCGTTCCAACCCCCGTATACTGGACACACTACCAGGGTAGGTCATTTCATCCCTAAGGCGCAGACCTCTCATAGGGATTCTACGGTGTCCGGGCCCTTAAATCTATTATTTCACTAATCTTAGAAGACTCTTACTAGATTGTACATTTCACTTACTTGTACTCGACTCTGGTATCTCTATGGTACCGTGTCTATTTACTTGAACTTTACAACACAACATGAATATCATTATAAATTTGATAGAGTAGTTTATTCAAACCAATGAAAAATACTAAATAATCCACATACTGTACTTGTAGACAGATTAAAATAAATAGAATACTTGTCAACTTGGCACATACATACTAAAATCATGAAATTAAACATCTTAATATACTGATAAGGGATGATTACTCAACATATGAGAAATCATTAGTAGCACTTGTAAATTATCTGAAATTCCTAGAAAAACATGCACATCAACCCTAATCATGAGTTTTGCATCACTTAACTCAATTAAGAGTTAATTACTTATCATGACACAAATTATTGATAATAACTGAGAATTTCTTATGATATCCTTGAGAAACTTGTCGATCCGTATAATTATTAATACACTCACATTAAATATGATTGGGAGTGTGCAACTAGGTTTCTATTGAACCCTTTCATGTCATTGCCATTTCTTTGAAATCAAGCATCTATTAACTTACTAAAAATGCACAACCTGGGTTTATACCCAAACTATACCATTATCAGTCATGTGCTACTGATTCCAACTTTTAAAATGAGCAAATTAGGTTAATCAATCATGTAATTTCACTAATCTAAATCACACTCATCAATCAACTAACTAGCATTGTGCAACATTAGTAAATAAAATGTGCAATTTGGAAATCAAGTGGCACTGGCACTGCTTGGCACCTGGGTAAATGTTGTTACCCGCAAATAACACTCATTCAATAAAAACACCCAATTATTGGAGTTATTCACTTAGTGAGTGAAATTCTACTCACAATGGTCCAAGATGACCGAAATTCAACTAGAAATGATATTCAATAAAAACACCCAATTATTGGAGTAAATGTGCAATTTGTCAAGTATTCTATTTATTGAATGAGTGTTATTGAATGAGTGTTATTTGCCAGGGTAGGTCATTTCATCCCTAAGGCGCAGACCTCTCATAGGGATTCTACGGTGTCAGGGCCCTTAAATCTATTTTTTCACTAATCTTAGAAGACTCTTACTAGATTGTACATTTCACTTACTTGTACTCGACTCTGGTATCTCTATGGTACCGTGTCTATTTACTTGAACTTTACAACACAACATGAATATCATTCTAAATTTGACAGAGCAGTTTATTCAAACCAATGAAAAATACTAAATAATCCACATATTGTACTTGCAGACAGATTAAAATAAATAGAATACTTGTCAACTTGGCGAATAACTCCAATAATTGGGTGTTACCCGCTGAAGCGTCGACACTGCTGCTTGGCTGCTGGCTCAGCTCTACAGGTCAGCCACTGCTACTGCTTGCTAGGGTGCCGCCCTAGCAGGTTAGGATTGCGGTGGGGACGAGGTAGAGGAAGAGAAAGGGAAGAAGAAGGGTGGACAGAGGTGGCGCCGTCGAATCAAACTAAGGGCTCGAGAAATCGCCCTGCCTCCCTTCAGCTGTAGGTTGATCAGGCAGATTGGGCACCACTTAGACGGTGCCGTGTTTGTTCGAGTGAAGAAGAGATAAGGAGGAAAGAAATAAAAGCTAATTAAATGGGTAATTTGCACTTTAGGTCCAAAGAACATAAAAATGGCATAACTTTTGCCTCGTAGGTCCAATTCGTATGATTTATTTTGCAAAGTTTCAAGCATGAAATCCTCTACAACCTCAAGGCATAAAATCATGATAATTAAACTATCTCACTTGATCAAAGCACTGATCGCATATTGAGCACTTAACTTAATTAACATGATGATGCTATTATCATTGTACTTATTAGTTAACTTTGATGTGGGTCATAACAAGTATTGTGGGAGAGGAATAAAGTAATTAGAAGATATGAGAAAATCGAAGGAAGTAATGGAAAGTGAGTAGGAAAGTAATGTTGAAAATGGTGAAAATTGATTAAAATGTGCCAATGAGAGTTAAAATGAGTTCAAAAAATCAGGAAAAAGGAGGAGCAAAGTGAGAAAAAAGAGGTCCAAACTGGAAAGGGGTGGAGAAGAGAAAATGATGTGTCAAAAATAGAGAGAAATTACGCTCCAATAGAAGAAAATGAAGTGCAATGTGGGAGAGAAAATGTGTAGTTTTTCTAAAAGACGACACAAAAAGAATAAAATGAAATGTCAATGGACAAAAACAAGACATCTAGAGTAGAAAATGATGTAAAAATGGACAATAACAAGGTGCCAAGAGTGGAAAACAAGGCACAAAAATAAGAAAAGGAAGAACCAAGGGTAATATAACTTTCTTGTGGTCAATTCATGCCTCATTTTCTATACTTTGTGCCTCATTTTGGTCACTTTGTGCCTCTTTGTTAAACTAGTATCTATCCACTGGCACCTTGTCTATCCACTCTTCATGCATGTTTTTCATCTCCTCTTGCATATTTTTCATCTCTTTATGCCTCTTTTTAGTCATCTTGTGTCTCATATTGGTCACTCTGTACATCATTTTCCTATATTAGTGCCTAATTTTCATTCATTAACACCTCGTTGTCCACTCTTCATGCATGCTCTTTTGTTTCTTAGAATCTCATTATACCCATTTGGTTCCTTATTTTATAATCTATACGTTCTTAGCATCTTGTTCACGCCACTCTACACTAAGGTTCAAAAATCCTTCTTTTGGCCACTTTTTTCCTTATTTTGGTAACTTTGCCCCTAATTTTGGCCACTTTGCTCATATTTTTTGTCACTTTGTTCTTCATAAACACCTCATTTCTTCCATTGACACCACATTAAAAAACTCTTTAGTTATGGTTTGAATCTCTTTGTACTTGTTTTTGTCATTTTGTGCATTATTTTGGTTATCTTATGATTTATTTTGGTCACTTTACCCCTCCTCCACCTTAGCCTCCTTACTTTCATCCTCTCCAACATTACTTCTTTCCTCTTTCATGATTATTTCATTTTTCCCCACTATTATTTTACTCCAAACTTCCTTCATCCCACCATTCTTCTCTTCTTAATCCCTTTTATCCCTCTATTAGTTATCTCCTCACTTTTCTCCTCTCCCCTCCTAACTTCCCATTACTTACCTCCTCCAAATCCATTACTTCTCACCTCATTTCTTTCCTCTCTCTCCATTACTTTCCTCCACACAAAAATCATCATCATGAACTTTTTCTTTATCTATGACTTCATTCCTATATCCCATTACTCCCTACTTCATTTCCCTCCACTTCCCCATTGCTTACCTCCTCACTTATCTCTTTAGCACTTATCAATTCCTAACTCCTCCCCTTCAATTCCCTCCACTTTTGTTTTCTCCATGTCCTCACTTTACTCCTCTCCTACCATTACATCACTCCTCTTACCCCGTCACTTCCCTCCTCTTTCCCATATAGTTCCATCCACAACTATTATTTCCCTAAAATGGAGGGTTGTACTCACTCTTTCCTCATTTTCTCTCTCTTCCACTCAACTTTTGTCAACTATCACTTGCATCATCCCTTTACCACCAAATACTACACATTATACGTAAAGATCATTAACCACAATCACCCCACTAAAATTTCTTAAAAGCTTCAAAACCTCATATCTCCTTGCATGTGAGGAACACATAATATGCATCCCCACATGATAGTAGAATTTTTGTATGATAATAACTTCATTTGTGTTTGTAGGAGACTAGTAGTGCATATGAAAGGTTTATTTTTGTGTTACCTATCTTAGCAATATCTGTGTCGTGGGACAGTTCCTCCTCTAGGAAAAGGAGAGATGCTTCCAGTTTTCATGTTGTGTCTGAGAAAAAGGATTATTATGGCGTGTGACAACCTATAGCCATGCAATGATCACATATGTAGAGTAGGTCGACACATATTTAGGAAATTAACATGTAGTCAGGTAGGAAACACAAAATGGACCCATTTGTCTTTATTCCAATGTGAAGTTGTGTAAGTAGTTTTGATGGTTGGTGATGCTACAATGTGATTGTTGCTATTTAGATTATTACTGTCATTGCATCATTTGTATTAGGAGAGAGAAAGAAATGGTGATAAGAGGTGAGATAGAAATAAAAATAGGGGGAGAGAGAGAAGATATATAGAGGGAGGAGAGAGTAATAAAATAGGAGGAAGAAGGAGGGAAGTATTTTGTGAGAGATAAATAAAAATAGGAAAAAAGAGGAAAGTATTGGGAAGAGAGAGAAAATATGATAGGTGGGAAAAAATGGAAAGGAGAAAAAAGATGGCGAGGATTGAAGTAGTGGGAAGATAGAGAAAATTAAGGGTGGGGTTGAGAGAAAAAGATAAATATTATAGGAATGGAGAAGAGATGTAGTGGGAAGAAAGAGAGAAAAACAAAAATAAGAGGGAGGGGGAGGGAAGTAAAGGGAAGAGAGATCAATGTTCAAATATGGGAAGAGGTGAAAAGTAGTGGGAGAGGGAGTATATAAGTAATGGGAAAAAAGAGTGATAGAAAGAAATCATAGAAAGGGAGGAGGGAAGTAGTGTGAAGAGGATATATAGGATGTAGGAGGGAAGTAGAGAAAATAACACAATACTATATGACAAAAAACACATTATAACATATATTATTGAGAGAAAGTAGTATAAAAAGAAAGAATCAGAAATAGAAGGGGGACTAATGGGAAGTAAAACATTAATATATTCTTGGAAACATGTTATAACACATGTAAACACAAGTAGAGGAGGAAAATAATACATTAATATGTGATAATAGCACATTATAACACACATAAACACAAATAGAAAAGGAAATTAGTATGAAGAGATATAAATATAAACATAGGAGGGAGGAGACAAGTAGTGGTAAATAGAGCATTAATATGTGATAAAGTGAAAATGGGAGGGAGGAGGGAGGTAGTAAAAAATGATGTGTTTTCATATATAATCGAGAGTTATCTTTTTTTCAATGTATGTTCTAAAAATGTTGTATGTTCCTGTGTGTGTATAATACATCTTTTGCCTTTATTTCTTGTACTTATCAATAGGTCATGTATGTTCTAAAAATTATATGTGAAATTCTCATAAGCTCATTCAACACATATATTTATGTGAGTGTTGTTGATGAATGCATATTCCTTGTATTCTTAATCACATTTACATCTTAATTTTGCCTTCAAATTTTATATTTTCTCCCAGAAGTAGTTAAAATTAGGTTACTTAGGCTACATAATCAAGAAACAAAGATTTAGAGTGTCTCTTGTAAACGAGGGTTTGAACAATTAGGTTAATTCAAAAAATAATAACAAAAGAAGAGTTATGTCAAAAAATAGAGGCATTTTATTTTTAGAAGATAGACATTGATTATAGGCATGTATTTATAAATCACTTCAATATATATAAATATCGAACAGAGAGTGTATAACGAATAAGATTATATAAAATAGTATGGAGATTCCAAATGATCTTGGGCCAAGAGATTGTGTAAGACCCTTGACGTGGATTTTTGGCTAATTTTTCTTGGTTAACATAATAAGATGCTTAAAACCTTAATCAAGACACATGATGTCTTTTTATAACATGTGATGAGTTTATGTTTCAAGTTTGGTCCACTTTGGTTGTTGTCTGAGATAGTTATGCTTATATATGCTTGTTTTGGGCCAAATTGCAATTTGCCCATGTTTAGGATTTTTATTGTAATTTGTCACATGATTGATCTTCATCACATGTTTTGCCATCATGTTGGAGAAAGTGGTTCTTTGGAGGTTCCTTGTCACACCTTGGTTTGATGGGGTGACATGTTGTGTTGAGTTATAGGGTTTGCTTGGATGCCCTAAGTGGATGCTTGACCTTGAGGTGTGTTTGACTGATGAGACTATGTTTCAGATATTGCCAAGATTTCCTTTGGCAAGTTCTCTTTGGTCGATGATGTTTTGGAGTTTTCCCCTAACCTTAGAGGTCGATGAGGTATATGACCCCTCTAGGTCACCAAGAATCTAGGGTTAGCGGTCCTAAACTTTGATCACCTTTATTGTTAAAGATATTCAACTGTCACCAAGCATGGTCATCTTCACCGCTCAATGCTTTTTCCTGGACCATGTGGTCATTTGATTTTCTTGGTTTTAACACCCTAAGTTTCATGCTTAAGTGTGGTGCTTGCATAGACCAATTTTGGTGGACACATGGCATGTGCAAGCCTGACACCTAACCTCCCTTGTCTCTCTCCAACCCTTAGCTATATAAACCTCTCTCCTTGCATGAAACTAAACCCTTTGCACCCCTAAATTTCTCTCTTCTTTATTGGAGCTCGTACCCTCTTGTTCTTGGCAGTGAAGGGTGGAGCTCAAGTTATCGACCCTCTTGCAGTTAAGCTAGAGTTTGAAGCAACCCTTCTTGTCATCATTTAGTGATATATTTGCTCTCTTCTTGGTATTGGTAAGTGATCTACCTCTCTTCATCTTCATTTCCTTTACGTACCCTATTCTTCTTTCTCTTCTTGTTCAAACCCGTGGTTCTCCATGGTAGTGTTTTAGTTGAGAATGAAGAACTCCTCTTTCTTGCTCTTTTACTGAGGGTTTGTTTCCTTCTCGGAGGTGGAGCTAGCTTGGCAGTGAAAGTGATCAAGCTAGGACTTTCTCTCTCTTTTCTTGGATCTTCCTTGCTATTGGAGTTTCTTCTTCTCCTTTTAGGCAAGTTATATAACTTTCTCCTCAATTATTGCTTACACCAACCCTGTACGCAAATAATCTACGCTAAAAATGTGGTTCCTAGTAGAATGATGATAACATCTTGATCTAGGATTTGTGATTCATGGTAATCCTTGAGTAGATAACTCACATTTGATAAACCCTAATACTTATGTACAATTTTCTTTCTTGATGATGGTGGTCTTGATGCATGCATGTGTGTTAGAACATTCATTTCTATCTCTCAAATCATGGCTTTGCTTTCTCTCATTTTGATGGTCATTTAGGGTTTTGAAGTTGTATTCTTCCTTGTGTTTTACACATTTATGGTTTTTGGTTTGATGGTGGATATCAACCTATTGTGCCTTTGTTGTTGATGATTTTTTGGTCTCTAAGATCCTCTCTCATTTTACGTGGTCGATGAGTGTGTACCTTCTTTGGTCTGTAATGTTTTTGGATATTTGTGGTCTTTGAGGGTGGTTAACGCTAGTTCAACGCTCTCTAAAATGGGTCAAACTTAGTGGTCATTGAAAGGGAGTAAACCCTAGTTTACTCTTTAGTCTCCATGATGGTGTAACCTAGATTTTTAGCGGTTTATGAAGACTTCTGATTTACTTAGTCATGGCATCTAGTTAACTCTATGTTGGTGATGTTTAACCTAATAGTTCCAAAGAATGTTGGAGATGATAATAATTAGCATTTATCTTTGTTCGCCGATTTTAAACCTTAACTCAATTTGCCTTACTGAACATTAACCCTAATGTAAGTACATGATGATGTTGCCTAGCATTTTTGAGTAATTAACATGGTGATGGAATTCTTTCTCTCTCCTAATGTTGTCACCCTAATTTTCTATGTTATGAACATCATGGTGCATAATGTAAGATTATGTTGTGCTTATGTAATAAATGTGCGGTGTTGATGATGAGCCTTGATGAAGCATGGAAAGACAATGATGTTATTGCAGGGAACAATGTGAATGGTCTTATGACCTTGGACAAGGTCGATTACCCTAAATTGAGGTGGTATCCTTTGTATGATGTGATAAGGGATTGGTATTCCAGGATGATATGATGATGAGTGTGGAATCATGCGTGATAGTGAAAAGTACTATGCAATGATGTGATAAACTTTATATTTCATACATTTTATATCTTCTAAAGTTGCAATCTACCATTATCTTTGTTAAATCTTTCTAGGTCATGTATGTAATTTGATTGATGTAATTAAAAGACCCAATTGGATTCAACTAATCAAGTGAAACCCTAATCATGTAGTGCCTTGTTCCATAGATCCATTCTTGTTTAAGAACTTTCTGGATGGTGAAATAGGTATTTTTAAGGGAAACTCGGAGAGCATATGATTAAGTGTGAGGGGTGTAAGATATTGTGTGTCCTTGTCATCCTGATCCCATGTGCTTGGAGGATGATGGTGGTCTTACCTTAGTGAGAGAACAACTTGGGTTGTGTCTCAGAGATTTATATATGTGATATATTTGAGGACAACTATGGTTGTTCCTAAGTGGTAGGGTTTTGTATACCCTGGTCTCTAGTGTCGTGGCATGTAACAAGGCAGACTAGGTGTTTTCAATTTGAATATACATAGTTTGTGGAAGTTTGATTCATATCTCACTATGATGTTCACTCGTACTGACTGAGGGTGGATATATTCATAGGAGTTCGGCTCTCCTAGATCTTATATGGCTCTGATTTTGACTTAGTAATGCTCAGTTGGACTTTGGTGGTATGACTCAAACTCCTCAGGGCTTAAATGATATAATACAACCGCATAGTATATATGTTTAGGGTTAAAAATGATTCACATTGGATGTTTACCCTTTCCTTCTTTCTTATACTTCCACTTGTTATATAATGTGGTAAGAGAAGTTAACTATTATACATGTTCTTCATATTCTTGGTAATCATGTATAATGTCAAGCTTATACATTTTTGTTGCTTAACCTGTGTAATTAGTTTGGATTATTTATTTAGTTAAATATGCTCATCCTATTTAATGAGTTATGTCCTTATGTAACAATAATCATTGATTGAGAGTTATATCTCTCACTGGGACATTGGTCTCACCTTATGGGTTACCACATCTTTTTAAGTGGCCGTTAGTGATGTGGGTAGGATTGTGTTATTGAGGAAGAGAATCTTGGAGATCAGTAGACACAAAAGGTTGGATATATACTACTCATTTTGTAGTTGAGTCCTAGTTTTGTTCATGTACTCTAAGGTCCAGGAAGGGATGTGTTTTGTAGATGATTTGTATAACCATACGTGGTTTGTGGAAATATGTATGTAGTTTGCACATTGATTATATATGTGAGCATGATATTTTGTAATAGGTTGTGGACAAGGAAAATGAACATATGTAATTACCTGATATGGTATGTGACACGATACAAGTTGTGAGCTTTGTTGTAATATATATATCTACACATGATGGTTAAAGATTGGTTTAATTTTACTTTTCTGGTAATGTGATGTTTAGATGTTGATCATGTGTTTTGTTTTGAGTATCTCACTTGTGTGGCATTGGGTTGTCACATATTGGGTGGAAAAAAATATGGGAGGAAAAACATAACCATGTATACAAGTGAATAGGAAAGAACAACTTGGATGGAAAAGCACATACTAATTTATTGTTGTGTATTGGAATACTACCATGGATAATATTAGTCAAAATCAAACATGGGCAATAGTGAAGGCTAGATATACAATTTAGTTACTATATAATCATTTCATATATGAGTGATATGGACATACATATCAAAGCAATTTAGGGTCAAAGAACCCATAAGAAAGGGTTTCTCAATTTCCATGTTCAAAGAGAAGAGAAAACAAATCAGAATGTATGATATTTCACAATATTTTCCATACAAATGCCATACGAATATTTTCAAGATTTATTCTACATTAAAACTAGGATTGAAAGTCATAAAATATCAAAATTAAAATATGTAAGATTAACATACATAAAATTTAATCTTAGTGTCTAAGGTCATCACATATCCATAATCAACCTTACAAGCCAAGATTAGAAATTCAAAACATATAATAACATTATACATGACAAATAGGGTTCAATTCTATCAAATATTCAAAACCCAAAATACATCATATTACTATTACCCAGTTAGGTTACAAAATCCAATAACGTATTGTAGACAAAATTTCAAGGTAGAAAAGCACATTTTATTATAATTTCTTGAGATAATTTAATGAATTTATCTAAATATTATTAATAAACTCGTGTTCAAAGATGAATATTCCCCATACCTAGGTTTAAAACATTATGCATGAAAATGGAATTCCATCAACATAAGGAATTAAAATTTTAGTATATTCACAAAATAGATCATGGTGGATAGGTGATTACACAAATTTCAATGCAAAAAAGTGAAATAAGGAGAAGGAGTGAAAACAAGAAATCAAGTGCCCAATTGCTCTGGTGAAATGGAGCTTAATCTTGGAGTTTATCTCGTAAATAAACCATCCAACTAGGTTGAGAAAAGTTAGGGTCATGTCCTTCAGTTCCCCATAGTCCAAGGGACCCAAACTCAGGCCATAAGGTGG
The DNA here is from genome assembly GCA_963693085.1 of Alisma plantago-aquatica. NCBI lineage: Eukaryota > Viridiplantae > Streptophyta > Magnoliopsida > Alismatales > Alismataceae > Alisma > Alisma plantago-aquatica. Next base: position 1,353,804,588 of record OY856412.1, read on the forward strand.
ACCAAGCCTCCTGACCCTTCATTATCCATCATGGTAAAAGGTAAGAGAAGCTGGGAACAACAAATACTATGGAAAACTAAGGATTTGAGACCTCATCAAGTTCAAAGGAAACCTATAGACACCAAAAAATAAAATTATCAAGATGGACAACAAGATTTTATGAACCAATAATCCATCAAGACACTATAAAGGAGAAGAAAAATGTGGGTTTGGATGATTACAATGGTATTAGGAAAAAATAATAATCACATGTGAGGATTTTTGAGGCAACCACAATCCTATTGGAATTTTTCCATGTGTGGAGATGCACACGGCCACCTTGTTGAATCATCTCTGGAAACTAGCAGCCATTAGGGTTAGGTGGAAGAGGAGAGACATTTGCATTCAAAGATGATGATTTCCAAACTTTTGGTCATTTCCTAGGAAGGTATAGACTTAAGGAATTGTGCTCAAACTTGGAAAAGATAGAGAATAAGGTATCTATTCTTAATTATAAAATAGGAGAAATGTTGGGGAGTGAAAACGTGATTTTTCCAATAAAATGAATCTTAGGACCTAATTATGGTCTTTATGCTTGGAAAGATCTCACAATTTTTTGGGTGAAAGAATTAGGGAAATGGGTAGATGAGGGAGGAAGATAAGTGAGAGACACATAAATAATGACTAGAATACACATTGAACATGGAGTCACACTATGGTAAGATATATATGCGAGTTCTTCAGATCAAAATATTGTTATTCTTTTTTTGGATATGGTAAAATATTACTCATTTCTCAAAAGGGCGTATAGGGGTGTAAGAAAAATCCTGGTATATTGTACAAGGTCTAAGAAAGACCCCACATATCCAGAACCTCAGGTTTCACCCCTTTAAGGATACATGGGTTACCTTTGGCAAATAAATGCAAACAATATTGTCAAAAACTTTAAGGATATTGCAAGAACCCTTACCGTGGAGTCTGTTATTTCTCTCATTCTAAACATGGAAGATAATGCACGTGAGAATAAGACTCATGAATCTTCTTCATTTGAGGTTGCATCTTGTATGATTAAAGACCCAGAATAGGGCCTCATCCAATTCGTGTGGGTGAGATCCACCCAATCACATTTAAGGGAAATTCTGCATCATAGATACAAGGTGAACTCTCATCTACAAAGGATATGAGCATTGGTTTTAGATTCATTCTTGCACAGCAGACATTGGTTGTCCATCACCAAGTACCATTTGGATAACCGATCAAAAGTTGGCAACTTGTTCAAAATGGCCATGTAGGACCCAAGGCTCCATTTTGGATAGTGAAATTTGTTCCATATGATAGGACCCTAGAGGACTTGTGAGCTATTCCTATTGATTCTCTAAGGCTTGGGGTTGTTAGTAGCCCAAGTAGTACCAGAAAGGCTGTCATGATCACTAACATTAGGCCATATAAATACCATTTTCCTCCATGTCTTGGAAGAGTTGTAGCTCTGGGAAACACTTTAGATATCACCATATCTTCCCTTCATCCATGCAACCCAGAGGTTATCAGGCTTATGGAGCATGAGATGAATTCTTTTAACTATTGAGTTAAGGGCAATGTCATAAGGATTAGGAATACCTAGCCCTCTTGCATTCCTAGGTTGAGCAACCATGCTCTAAGAAATAGCATGGGGTCTACAACTCCAAAGAAAATTTGTTGAAATGGAACTAAACATATGTAGGATGAATTCGGGTAATTCAGCCATGTGGAACCAAAATTGAATATTACTGGAGAGAAATGATTTAATGAGGATAGTACGACTAGCCATGGAGAGTTTCAGGCCCGCCCACTTGACAACAGTGAAACAGAGGTCGTCGACACAACCTTTGAAGTCAGCCCTACATCTGGTACCACTAGCAATGGGGATGCCTAAGTATTTGGTGGGAAAGGCACCCTCATATATGCCTATTGCTTCTTTAAGCCTACCTCTTCAAGAGGCACAAGACTTAGATAGAAAAATTTGTGACTTGATTTCATTGATCTAGAGACCTGTGATGTTACTGAAAAATTTTGTCACTTCCCTTTAAGAAATTTAGCATGTCCAACTATGAAGAAGAGAACATCATCAGCAAAAATCATGTGTGCATGCACTCTGGCACCATGGACTTTGAAAGGTTTGATGATACCTTCTCTTTCATCTTTGTTCATAAGACTTGTGCGATTTTCCATAACCAAAGAGAAAAGCAAGGGAGAGAGCAGATCCCCCTAACTTAAGCCATAAGATGCTTGGAACAATCATTTAGGGGTCTCGTTAATTAGGATAGAGAAGGAAGTTGTCTCCACACATTGTTTAATGGTATAAATAAATATGGTGGAGAAGCCAAAACCATTCATGGTGGACCACAAGCCCTTCCAGCTAACTTTATCATAAGCTTTGGAGATGTCGACCTTCACACAGGCTTTCTTGGACTTGATTTTAACCTAGAAATCAAGTAGAAATTCTAAAGCAAGTAGAGCATTATCCGCTATATCCTTACCCTAAAAAAAGGCTGATTAATTACTTGAAATCATTTAGGGCAGCAAGGTTTTCAGCCTATTTGATATCACCTTGGCTAGAATTTTGCAAAGCACGGAGAAGAAAGCGATAGGCCAAAAATCATTCATTGTAGCAACATTATTATTTTTGGGAATAAGCTTGATCAAAGCATGGTTGTCTTGCCAAACCATCCTACCACCAACTAAGAACCACTGGACTTCCTTGCAAATATCACCATCAAGTATGGGCCAAACTTCTTGGAAAAATTTAGCATTAAACATGTTGGGTCCGGGAGCTTGGAAGCACCGATGGAGAAAGTATCAACCTTGATTTCCTCTTCAGTAGCCAGTCTAAGGAGTTATCTATTCATCTCAGCAGATACCTTGTGGGTAGGATAGATGTCGGGTTGAGGAGAGGCAACATTGCTCAGATTATATAGATTGGAGAAGCAATTTACAACCACATCACCAATGTGTCCTTCCTCATCCACAAGATTACCGTTAGCGTCGATGACATTGTGGATGTGGTCTTTGATGTTGTTATTTTTTATTGTAGGTGATAGATCTTAGAGTTGTGGTCACTGTCTTTGACCATCTAAGCCTACTCCTTTTCCAATAGCTAACTTCTTATGCTTTCTCCAGTTGGTGGAGACATGTGTTCCAAGTAGTAATTCCACCCTTCAAATTGAGTTGGAATAGGTTAGCAATGTCCACTGTGTCATTAAATCTTCGCAGGATAGAGTCCAGAATCGGAAGCCCGCCTAGCTTCTCTCGGGCTTTCCTAAAGTGGTTGAAATCACCTATGTCAAGATGTGAGAGTTCTTGTTGCATGGTGTGGACCAGAGAGTCCCACAACCTTCTCCTCTCAGATTCCATGTTGGCACCAAAGATTATTGTGATGACGTAATGGAAACCTATATTATTGATGCAGTTAACCATGATGGAGTGATCAGTTGTGTGTATTTCTTGGATATCCCACACATGTTATTTCCAGCTAATAGCAATTTTGCACCCTTCAACAATATCCAAGTTATTAAGATTTCCCCAACCGTTGGGAAAGAGACTAGGGATTTGATCACCTACTTCTCTTCTTATCCAGGTTTTAAGAAAGATAGCAATGGTAGCCTTGCTCTCCTCTATCATGTGTCAGAGGGTCCTCTTCTTAGCAGGGAGTGATGCCCCTCTGACATTCCATGTGAGGACCTTCATTTAAGACCTTCCATTCTTCCCCCTCTTCCAAGGGAGGAGCCTCCTCTGCCTGTTCCTCACCCACATGATGTCTTCTCTCTACTCAGCTACCTTGAGTGATTCTTATTGAAGCAGAGACACCAATCATATCATGTTCCTGGTCCTATAGCAGACTAAAACGGTTTTCAGATTCATCAAACCCATTCCTATCTTCAAGGATGATCTCAATCACAAAAGCTTCAGTAGCCTCACTAGGGTGGTTTTGATCGGACAAAGAACATTGAGCCCCTATCCCAACCCCAACTCTAGATGGTTCTGATAGTAGGTCTGGGTCCTTGGCGACATTGGGAATGATACCATCTTCAATAGATGTATCTGCATCAGCATCATACTAGGCCTCACATGTCTAAGCACCTTCGATGCTAGCATCCTGATTAGTAGCAAGGGAAGCATGTCTCCTTCTCTTCTTATTGTTCCTTCTATTGGATCTTCTACTCATGGACCTTCCAAATTCAATCAGAGGTTCCCTGTGGTCAGTTCTTGCCCCGGGGGAGTGTCCTGGCATATGTCCAAATACCTTGCAGAAAAAGCAATAGTATGGCATGACATCATAAACGACATTGATTTCTAGATGTTGTCCATCTGGTAATTGACCATGAAGATGGAGGAAGGATCCTTGTTAGCCTGTACCTTGGCACAGAGATGAGGAGCACCTATGTATTTTCCCTCCATCTAGAAGTCGATGACTTTTAGGGTGCCCAACTCATACCCAATTATAGATAGAGCCCTTCTTGTCCAATGATGCCCCAGGTCTGGCAGGGTGAGCCACACTGATGTAGAGGTATGTGACACCCTTATCACATCCTCCAACAGAGACCATTGCCTGGTCAGGACCAACTGGTTATCAAAAAACTAGGGTCCTTGCTCAATGGAGACATTCATGACCTCCACAATGGCAAACCTGACTAAGAACAACCCATCCTTGAGGGGGGACAACTGAAGCTACCTCGTGGTTTCCAAGTTCAAAGCATCCAACCGTATACCTACTGTAAGTGGAACTTACTCCCCAAAATATGGATGATGATGGATGTGTGGTGGAAGTCATTCAGGTCGTGGACTACCTCTCTAGAGAACCTGGTCCATGGTCTTGTATCTTCAGCCCTAAAGAAGGGTTCTTTGAGGTCTTCGGGTAGGACTGTGGGTCTCTAAATCTTCCTGACCGACCTAGTCCTGGAGACGGTGTCCACCCAGGCTCGACCAGTGGTGACATCTGCACGTGGATCTGTCCATGGAAGGATCTAGGGTCGACAGCAGGCTGAGGTGTGGTGGTGGTGGCAACATGAATGGAATTGGGGACATTGGAGATGGAGGTGGCACAATATGGTGGGTTGGATGAGGAAGGTCGAGTGGAGGGAGAAGGATCCCTAGCACCCCCCTCTGGCAGGCCTGACTCCTGCCATGCCCACCCAAGTTGCTCTTCCTAGAGATGGAACAGAGCGTGACTTAGAAAGACATCGCACCTTCTGTATTCTTTCTCTTAAAATATTATTATTCACAGAATCACCCAGTTAATAAGCAACTTGATATCCATAAACATTAGCACGAGATCATCATGTATAAAAACAATTAGTTGATTTTTAATTCTCTATTTTACATGCTATTTTTTTTTCTATCCTAAATTATTTATAGTAGCTTACATTATCCAACCAAGACAAAATTGACACCTATCACAAGGAAGATATGTAAAATCCAAACTATATAAGTTTTCATATTAGCGATCAATATTTAGTACATTTGATATATAAGATTGTATTACTATTACTTAAGTATTCATTATAATAATTCATATAAAGAACCATTATATTTTTGTTCATACTTATTTTGTGATTATACATCCACGAGGGGAAGTCTCTCCTATTTTATCTTTTCATAAATCTCATGGCACTCTAATTTTTTTAATCAACTTAATACATTCTCGTCTAAATAAAAGACATCTTATTTTAGATAACTTATAAAAAATTTCCCAATTGTAGATTATTCCATAATTTATGGATATTTAAAAGCAATGTCTTACATCTAGGAACATCTATTAATACCCATGCTTTATTGGTATTATTGGGTGTATTAACTAACTAGCATGTTTTGAGTTTTCCAATTATTTATTATATGGAAATTAGTCTTACATATCTTGTCATATGTTACCGCAAAGCAATCTCAATTTATTATTCCTCTACATATAAGTCATCTTGTATATTAGACATATTATGAATATGAGGGGGCCAAATTTTACTAAGGGTCAATTACTTCACCTAAATATAATGTATATGTGTTCAAAATAGGTAGATAAAGGTACATTAGTAGGATATGTTAAGATTTGGGTAATTTTGAGTTAACTATTATACACTAGTCCTATTCTTACCTATTCATAGAATCATGGTTCACATGGGATGTTATTCTAGGTATGAATATGTAATAACATTCCACCCTTTAAATGAGATTTTTTTCCTTGAAATCTATTTATATCCATCTTGACTTACAATTTCTTACTGAGCTATAGGGTTCTCGGTCTCTTAAGGTGGTTAGTATTGTTGGATCATTACATACCACTACATTTCACCCTAAAAACTTATTACCAATATGAAACTATGCCACTCCAAACTACATGTCTGCAACAATATTATCATATCGAATGTTCAACAAGGCAAGTTACATCAAGGCTAAGATGTCATTAGTACTATTTAATTATATAGGTTATCTTAATTCTCAAATCATAGTTTCATTCCCATATTTCTACTCTATCAAATAAAGTCTGGGGGGGTATACAACACAAGTTGCATGACTAAGTCATAAAAGGGAATTATTAGGTATATAATTCATGTAAAGGTCATGGTTTGGTTACCGAACACAACTTATTATCCAAATATGAGAACTATGATATATTATAGATAACTTTGTTGAATGATTCAGTCATGATAAATGTTACACATTATAATTTTTTGTATTGCATGATGTTATGAATAAAATATTCTTGATTTTTTTGGGTTTAGTTTTGTTATTATGATATGTGACAAGTATGCACCTTTTCTTGTGAGTAACATTCCTAATGTGTTTAACTTAGTATCTAGAATATAGTAATCTATACTTTTGATTTTATATAATGTTTGGTGGAGTAGCATCAAGTTTAATCCACTAATATTGTATCATTTTTTCAACCAAATTTCCAACTTACCCTTCATATGCTCACCATTTTAGATAACTGCAAATTAGTTCATACAGCTTATTTGAACGATTGAAATAACATCTGTTGTAGTCAACATTAACAAGGTTACTAATTTACACTAGTTAATTGGTAGGTACGTTAGTTTGGAGATTTTCTGAAAGGTTCTTATTTTATCCCTCATAAAATCTAGACAACCATAACATTTAATTATACTCATTCAAACCGAAGGGTACAAGACTTCACCTATTAAAATTATTTATCTATGACCAAAATAGAAATATTAAAAGGTAAATGGTTGTAATTCATCCATGTTTTGTATATTTATATCCAAAGTTTCTCATTTATTTCTATACTCTTACGTCTAGGGTTTTAGGGTTGACCTAGCCTATCAAGGATCACTTCTTCAAATGCTTAGAAAAAAAATGTCAAGGGGGGGGGTAGTAGGAGCAAGGGGAGTGGAGTAAATGGGGGAAACCATAAAGGAGGATGTAAGATTTGTAGGAAGGAGAAAGTCAAACCATCAATCTACAACAAATATCCATTGGGGCACATTGGTGACACTTTCACCAAAGAAGGGCATGCACATTCATATCTCCAAATCTAGGGTACATCTTACGTACTGTGGGATGTGAGGTGACTCAATGAGGATGGATGGTGAATGATCCTCATTGATGGACACATATGTGACACACCAGGAAATGAGACTAGGATACATCAATGATGGGAATCTGTTCCTAGATGAAATGCACCACAATACATGACAAAAACATTCAAGAATGTAATCACTAGTGGAGGGGATTCTGTTGACTAGTAATTCATTGAAGATGAACTAGGAGAAATTCTAAACTTTGAGGACATTGAACTAGTTAATGATAAAGGTTACCCTGAGATCTTTGTGGCACCGAAGGTGAAGGAGATCCTTAGTTAGCCATTTAAGTATGTAGTGATCATAAAAACTTATAGATAGGTCAGTCGGTTTCCTAACATAGAAGAATGCCAAAAACTCCTATGGAAACCAGCTAGTCATTTTGAACTCTATAAATTAACAAACCAGTACTATGTGGTGCCATTCTCAAACAAAGGGGATCATGTCAATGTTTTGACTAGGGGACCATGATCATGATTAAGAAGTTGTCTAATGGCATGGCCTTGGGATGACTACTTCAAACCTTAAAATAGACTCCCAGATCACATTGTCACATGGATAAGGGTTTTGGGATTACTGTTCCACTACCACATCAAATAAATATTCAGCAAAATAGCTCAGGCAGTGGGCATACTTGTTAGTGTGGATGATTAGTCCACCTATCGAACCAGGAGCAAGTTTTCTAAACTTATCGTGGAGACTGATACTAGTAAAATGTTGTACCTTGTAAAAATCATCGACGACAGAGAATATAAAATCAAATATGAATCACTTCCTAATCTTTTACTGAAGTGTGAGAAATTGGGGCATACTAAAAAAGACTACAAATGTCCTAATGAGGATCCAACAATATCCCAATAGATACCTAAGAATGGCAAAGATGGTTTTATATGGGCAGATGAGGAAAAGAAATGGCAAGTCTACTATGTAAAGAACATGTTGACCAATAAATAATCAAGAAATAAGGATCCACCACATAAGAGTGACCAAAAGACAAAGGGACAATTAAATCATTACCAACTACTAGAAGAAGAAGAAGTGGAATACAAACAAGTAGAGGGGGACAATCCTCAACAAATGAATGATGCATAAGAGAACCACCAGGGTTCGAATATATGGAGGAAGAACAAGATCCTAAATAATGACACGGATGTTGCTCCCAAAGTTTTGAATGACACTTCTAACAAAGGGGAAGGTACACTTTTGGGGAAGAAAATAGATAAGGAGAAAAACTTGCCAAAAACAAACCAAATAGTTTTTATACAAGTTGGATATGAAGTTATCATGGGGAGACCTATGCTAAACCAAGTGGATACACCAATCAACGTAACTACTAGTTTGGAATTGGACATGACACTTATTGATGAAAATGAAGGTGATTTGGAGGAAACTGCCACTTTCATTGACGCTTGCAAAAAGGAATAAGAGAAAAAGAGTAAAAAAGTTCTACCATAGATCAAGTGAGCCATCCTTACAACACTATGAGCAAAACTAGAAGGGAGGGCGAAGATCAGGCAGGAAGTTCAGGCAGATCAGGTAAATAATCCCACCTTTCACCTATTTTCTATTATTAATACAATCAAATGGAACATCACGGATGATGGAAAGGTTAAATCCATGCATTTCATGAAATAGTTGATACACAAATATAGAGATAAAATAGTGGTCATTATTGAACCTCACATCTAGAGTGAAAAGGTTGATAATTCCATTAAGGATCTCGATTTCTCCATCTTCCATAGAGTCAAAGCACACAGATTCTCTAGAGACATTTGGCTCTGGTGCAATGAGAAGGATTGTGACCTTCACATCATCCAATTCCACATGTATCATATTGATTTTTGTGTCAACGGGAGAGATCACTATGCTTTTGCATATGTTGGCTTGAGCCCTGGTGGAAGACTAATTCTCTAGGACCATATTCATCTCCTTAGTTAGACTATCACTCAACCTTGTATAGTCGTAGGTAATTTTAATTGCATGTCATCAGCTGATGAAAAAATTAACAAAACTTTGGTCAATTTCAACAAGGCTACTAGATTCAATAATGTTATAGTTCTTTCCAGTCTCACTGACATTGGAAATACATGCTAAAAATTCATTTATAAAAAGGGACTTCTCCATGAGAGGCTCGATAGAGCAGTGGATAATGTGGAATGTATACAATCACATAAAGACATATTTTGCAAGAATCTTCCCTGATTGGGATCCTACCACAACCTTGTGGATCTTCTTAAACTGAAAAATAATAAGCATAAACGTAATTTCGAAAGAAAGGCCTCCTAGCAATCTCACCTAGAGTTCTACAATACACTTAAGAAACACGAGGATACATAATCTCCTTTCCCGGAAGCCTTGGAAAGAATCCTGAAACCAATCATCACTTGGGATACCAAGGCCATGAAGGACCAAAGAAGAAACAAAATTGAACTTCAGAATCACATTTGTAAGATCCAAAAGGAAATAGAAGGTCAACATAATGCTGAAAAAGATCATAATTGTATGCAAATGAAACATGATCTAGATAAGATCCTATAGGAGGCAGATGGCTGGAAATAAAGAAGCCACATTAGTTGGCTCCCAAAACATTAAAATAATAGTAAGTTCTATCATAATTTCATCAGAAATAGAAGGAGAGAAAACTTCAGTAATACCTTGCAAAACACCAATTGCAATCGGATCACTGATAGTGACAATCTTAATGGAATGTTCAACAAGCATTTCAAGTACCTATTCAATTTTACTACAATTCCTTCTCAAAAAGACATGAATGAAATGCCAAGCACATTCAAATCACTTACTCCCAGACAGACTGGAGGACTAGTCTCCACTCTAAATGAATACGAAGTTTGGAAATCTTTTTAAACTAGACCCCTATAAGGTTGCATGTTCGGATGGCACAAATAACCTATTTATAAAAAAGAGCTAGAAAACATTGAGAAGATTAATCCTCAAATCCATTAAGTTCAAGATTAATAGAGTGTCCATTCCTGATTTAGTCAACTGTTTGAGTATTTTTCTCATTATGAAGTTTAAGAAGCCAACAAATTGCAATCAACTCAGACCCATATCCCTAAACAATATCTATTTGAAGCTGGCTTCTAAGGTAATGGTTGAATGAGCGAAGAAGTTTATACGTCATTGGATCTCACCAACCCAAACCTATTTTATTCCAGGAAGGAAATTCTAAAAAAACATAGTCCAAGTTGAGGAAATCATTCACAACAAGCTCAAAGAGCACACTACACCTCTTATGGTGATGAAAGTAGATATCTCTAAAGACTATGGTCACGTGTCTTGTATTTTCATTAGAGAAACTCTTAATGAAGCAAATTGGCTATAGAATATCATGAAACATGATATAAAATCTTTATCCTACAAAACTATCAATATCATTTGGAATGGAAAAGCGCTTCCTAGCTTAAAAACCTCTACAGTCCTAAGACAAGGAGACCCTTTGTCTCCATACTTATATGTTATGTGTAAGATCATATCTCAGAACTTAAAAAACTATTTTTTTGTGGGTAAATGGAAACCAATTAGAATATCCTAGAGAGGACCTATTGGGTCCCATATATGCTTTACTAATGATATAGTTATATTCATGAAAACATCCCTAAACAAAATTTCCCTGATAAATGACTACTTCAAGACTTTTGAAAGAGCATCTGGCCAATTGATATAGGTTGAGAAGACCCATTTTATTTCTCTTCTGATGTCGACCAATGCAATAAAACAAGTATCTATAATCCTAGTGGTATTAAAGAGACCAAGGAACTGTCATTTACTTGGGGTTCCCTTTCTACACAAAAGGGCGATGAAGACAACCTATGGCCTCATTATCGCAAAGATGGATCATAGGGTGAATCAGAGGGATGCTTCTACTTTGTCCTTATCTGGTAAAATTTTCCTTGATAAATCTATACTCATCATTCTACTTACATAAACAATGTAAATGGATCTCATCCAAAGTAGTGTATGTAGGAATATGGATAGGATTGTAAGGAAATTTATCTGGGGAGGTGGACACAAGGATAAACCTATATCTCTAGTCTCATGGAGTAAAGTTACCACTAGAATGGAGAAGGGGGCCTACGCATCAAATCTATGTCTAGATGGAACAAGGTTGTGGTGTGGAAAACTGCTTTGGATTTGAAAACTAGTAGATAGTCACTATGGAAAGAGGGTTTGAAGCAAAAATACAAAAGCTTCAGAGGACATAAAGGTAGATGTGCCACACCATTATGGAGAATTGTCCAGTTGCGGAGGATTTTATCAACAAAAATAGTTCAAGATAATTCATAATGGGGAGGATACTTCAGTCTGGAATGATGGCTGGGTACTTAGCATAGTTTAAAGCATGTTGAGGAAAATATCAAACAAATGTAGGTAGCTAGCATAGTTGACCTAAAAGGTAACCAAAACACAAGCTTCTCGTAGTGCTACTTTCTTGTTGAGTGTATTGAATGTATATCAAATCTATCTACTCCCCAAAGCCATGTCACAATTGATGGGTGGTAGAGAAAGTATTTGGAAAATCTATGGGAAGGACCATGGTCAGTAATTTGGAAATTAGAGGCCCCAAGTAAAATTAGAATATTCATGTGGCTGGTTGCTCACAAAGCAATTATGACCAACCAAAGGAGGAAACAACCTAAGTTCATTGAAGAGAGATTTTTCCTAGATGTAAAGGTGGATATGAATCCACATTACATTCTTTGAGAGAGATTCTACTATACAAGGCATTGTGGCAACATCTTTATGGCCTAGAAAAGCCTATCACTCGAGATGGAGACTCATTATTAGAATGGATGAAATGAAACATGCAAAAGAAGAAAACTCATAGAGTAAGATATGCAACATATTGTTGGGTCATTTGGAATGCAAGAACAATTTTGTATTTGATAACATTACTATCAGTATATGTGAGAAAATGTTAAAATTCAACTCACTCAGTGAAGAGATCAAGGATGCTTGGAATCAACACTGGAGGAAAGTTGACTAGGTTTTGATTGTTGACATAGGTTGCACTAATTTGGAAAGTATCTGAGTGATCATGATGACTGTTGTGATGGTCCAGGGGAATTAGGTGGCCATCGGTGTGATGATCATCAACTAGAATGGTGAGTGGAAAGGAGGTGCAGTCAAAAGAATTTGGGTAAACTCAATTGTTGAAACTAAGCTAAGAGTCATTAGATGGGCCATGGAACTGATGAAGAAGTGGTAGTACACTAGGGTCATTTTGGAAGCTAGTAGAAACATTTCAATGGATGTATAAGATTGGCTGGATAGCTATCAAAATACCTACTTCCTTGGGCTCATTGGACAAATGAAGATCTTATGCTTTTTGAGGCTATGAAATTAATGAAAGTTGATAACAACTTGATTGGCCGTGTTGATTCACTGGTCAAACATCACCTGAAAATATCTATGGAATATTTCATATATTGATACGCTCCCGTCGACCTTGTGGGTCACTGTCTTCCATTTCCCTTATGTAATGGTAGAAGTTCTACCAACTTAATTTCGCTGTTAGTAATGTAAGTAGTTTCATGATTCCCCCACAAAACGAGGGTGAGATGAATAAAAAGACCTCTTAACTTACCAAAAAAAACTTGCAGTATAGAAGAGGATAACATGGTTACCAATTACATGATGTCAACTCCTACGGAACCCCTTGATAAAGAGCTTAGGGCAAAACTATATTGAAGCAACTTCATGTTGTAGGTATTTCCTACCTAACCTAATGGAGTTACTTCATGTTATCACCTAACATAAAGGATTTGCAATACTTCTAATCCTTAATATAATTTTCATATGATAGTAGATATACATTCTCATTCGCAGGGAAGACATAGTTAAGAGAACACTTGAAAGATATTCAAAACGATGATCAAGGTGCAACTGAGGTTTAAATTTTTCTTAGGCTATCCATGGTATCCTACAATCTATAATGGTTCAATTGTCTTTCCATTAATTCTAGATATAGGATATATTCACTAATAGTGTCAACTCTTACATAGGTAAAGTTCCAACCACTAAGGACAAGGTACATTCAATTTGGGTTAGCATTGGTTGAGTCACTACAATAGAAGTGGATTTTGAAACAAGAGGGCCCAATTATGTTGGTATTAAAACCCTAATTGGTATCAAGTGACTCAGAGAGAACCCACAATATCCGCTACATGTCATCTACTACCTACACAAAACATAGGTATAGTTGCTAAGTGGATAACATGAAACAGACAGAATAATCGAACTAGAAATCTTTGATACCATACTTCTAAGAAGTGTGATCTAACAAGGAATCAACTCCTTAATTAGATAGGTATATTTACAATTCCAAATAAAACATGCTAAATGTATTATGAAGGGAGTCATTTCACTACAGTTTAACAAAAGTATGATACTATGAGAAATATGTTTATAAAAAAAAGTTAACATAACTAATCAAATTATCAAATAGTATTCTAATTACATTATTTCTAGAAACAAGGGTGAAAATACATATATAGGTATAACTATCTACAAGTTGTAATATACATTAAACAATCTTTATAGGTATAAATATCTATCTCAAACTTTCTTTCATATTTTTGGTATGTGTTTCACCATAATCAAATTTGTCTAAAGTACCTATATCTGGGTAGTATGGGAACAACAACCATAAAAGAGAAAACAAAAAGAAATATGAACCAAAAGACGATTATGAAAAATTAGGTAAGTCTAAGAGGAACTTACATGGGAATAATGATGTCAAGATTAAGGAGGTATTTTATTTAAAGAATGTAATTAATGGATATGATATTCTTACCTTATAAAAAAATTAAATATATAAATAAAAATGTATACCAAGTATATACTAATTATATAAATTCTACTCGAGACACCACATGATATTCTTCCAAAATGGTTTAGTGGAAAAAGACAACCTCGATAGAATAGTGTTCCCATGTGTATTAGTGGGTAAAAGAGAACACCAAGGAAGGAAAAGCACATCATATTTATGGCTATGCAGAGGAACACTACCCTAGATAATGTTATTCTAAATCAAACTTGCAAAATAATGAAGGCAATGTATACACTTTAGTCATTTTAATATCAATTGAAATACAAGTGATGTGAACATCCAAATCATAGGATTATGGGGTCAAAGGACTCTCAAGCAAGGATCCCATACTATTAGTGTTTAAATAGATATAAAAATACCATAATGTATGATCTTTCAAAAATATTTCAAGAGATATGAAATGGGTATACATTCCACGTTTATGCCTCATTGGAAAACATTTGAATTCCTAGTCATAATGCCTAATTTAAAATATGTTATATGGACATATATGAAAAAAAATCCTAAAAGGTTCTAGGTCAACACATTTCCATTATCAACCGTACTCCACCATCATGGTTTTAAAGAACCTAATACATTGATATAACAGTTTTAATAGATTTTCATATAATATTAGAATTTGTATAAATGACATATTTGTTTTTGTCAGTTAGGTTACAAAACCTACACCATCCTATGGAAAACATTCAAGTATTTTCAAACCATATATTATTTTTATTTAATGATATGTCATTAATTAATTATGAATTATATAATCTACTCAGTTTATTTTAATATTGCAAGTACTCTTAGGTTAAAAAAATGTCCACACCTAGGTTATATAACTTTAGATTTAATATGGCAATATGGTATGTTAAAAAATTCAAAACAAGACCGGTCCACAAAAAACATTATTCCCAAAGCCAAAAACAAAAAGAGAAACCAAGAATGGGGTAAAATAGTAAAACAAGATCACATGTTCTTTAAAGAACTAAGATCCTGGGATTAATAGTGTTGGAGCTTAATCTTAGAGATCACCTCACAAATCCATGATCCAGTAGTCTATGAAAATTAAGTGTCTTGTTCCTATGTTCTGTATGGTCTCAATGACCCAAAACTCAGGCATCAAGGTGGTTTGATCCTTGACCTTCGTTCTTTGACATGGTAGGGAGGAAAGATTGACACATCATAGGATAGGTAAAACTAAAAACTTGTGGCCTCAATAGCTTTGGGGACTCCTATCAGATCATCCAAAATGAAACTGTCACAGAGAATAATAAGACCCAACATACTGTTATATAGTTAGATGCTACAACGGAGAAGACAAAATGTAGAATCTAACAATTTACTAGGGTTTTGAAAAAAATGAATCACATGTGGAGCTTCTTGGGGTAACCATGATAATGTTGGTGTAATTTTGTGCATGGAACATCAGTAGGTCGCCATGTCAAATCATCTCCAATGAGAAGCACATGTTAGGGTTTGCTAAAAAATAGGTAAGACTCTACAACACAAAATGATGGTTCCCAAACCTTTGGTATTTTACTAGGATGTTATAGGCCCAATGAATCATGCTAGAACCCGACAAAGATAGAGAAGAAGGTATTTTTTTGTAGTAATGAAATCAAAGAAAACATGTGGAGAAGAAAAGTAGTTTTTCCTATATAACCAACCCTAGGACCCGAGTTGGAGCTTGAAATGCTTGGAAATATCTAAAGAATCTTTTGGGGAGAGAATCAATGAATGGGGTGGAGGAGTGAGGGTTATTTGCAAGACAGAGAATATTGTGTCTAGAGTCCATACTGAATTGAGAGTAGAAGTGGGGTAGAGATGAACCTAGGTTGTCAAGATCATTATCCAATGGCTTACTTAAGTGGTCACATACTAATGATCCCACTTTCCCAAAACTTTACCATGACAATTTGATTAAACAAGAAATAAAATGTATTAACTAATTAATATATTTTTTACTTTTTTTTTTATCTTAAATGGTTTTTAATATATACCATTATCAAATGATTAAAAAATTGACATATAAGACAAGTAAGATATGTCAAATAAAAAATATAATACCACCCTATATGATTCGAATCAATCATTAGATATTTAACGCATGATGTTTTATTAGTAGCACTTATATAAATATTATACTAACTCATATATAAACACTATATTTTCTATAAAATGTATTTCAAGATTATGCATTCATGAGGGAATGTCTTGGTAATTTTATAGTCCAAAAATATCTCATGTCACTCTAATTTTCACTTAGTCTATTTAATACATTTTCATGTAAATAAAAGCAAACCTAAGTTACCTAACATGTATAAATATCCAAATTATATTTTTTACATTATTTAGGGATATTTAAAAAAATAATGCAAATCTAGGAACATGTATTAATATCTTTTATGGGGATAATTGCATTAGTTAAATATATATCATTTTGATTGATCATATTTTTTATTGGATGATAATTTCACTTAAATGTGTTTTCATATGTCCCCCTGGGTCATTAATTTCTAAACTATACTCTATTTGTTACTTCCCACCAAATAAATCATATTGTATATTAAAGGTCTCATGTTCTTAATATGATTGTACCATATTGAACATATGCTAATGGTTTGAACCTAGTATATATATTCAAATTAGGTACATAAATGAACATTAGTTGATTTTTCTACAGACTTGATTAATTTTATATTAACTATTATTCACTAATACTAATCTACCTTGTCTATTAATTATGATTCGCATGGTAGTTATTCTAGGTTTCAAGATGCTACAACACTCCACGCACAAAAATGATTTAGTCCTTGAAACCTATAACTACAATTCTTGAGTTATACTTGCTAAAAATTGTATGGGTGTAAGTCAATTGAGATTGGTAACATACCATATCCATAAATGTTGGTAGCCTCCATATATTTTATAAAAATAGATTCATTCATGGTAAATAGTGTATGCCTTCTCAGGTCCCACTCATTAACATTACTTTCCCTTAAATGAGACCAATAGTCAAAGTAATTACTTATAAGGAGTGTCACCCCTCTAGAGCCAATTTGAGGGGATAAACTCAAGTGGGAACTCAAAGAACCCTAGTTTGGATCTCGAAAACGTGTTACTTTGACCCTTATTCACAAAAAAATAGGTAGAATGCATGATATTTTCCATTAAACATCACATTATAATAAATGCAATTACAGATTCTCTTCCATGCTTTCTAGGTATTTTGGAACTAATTGATGGAAGGGAGAGGAGAATAATATTAAGACTTCTCCATCCATGGAGAATCCTATAGGGACCTTAAAAGCTACCCTAACGTACCTGAAGTGACCAAGGATCAAGATGAAGCAATAAGCATCCACAAATAAAGTTCACTAGCAAAGTGCACACAAGTCCCTACATTTTATGATGAGAATGGAAACAAATGATTCAAGGAAACCAAGTTCCAAGACCACATTTTTATAGCATCCATCTAGCACTGCATGCGTTGTCAGTATGATGATCCCAATTTTGCTCATGAATGCCTATTCTAGTGATAAAATGGTCAAGCTGAGGACCCCAGGTTACCTTCATGTCAAACAATTGTTAACAATCCATCAACCACCACCACTATAGCTTTGGTAATTCCATTTTCCATAGCCATACTATTGGGTAGAATGTTAATTCTATCCCTAATTGTAATGCGACTTTCCATCAAAATTCCCAAACTACCCTTGCTCCCTATTTAACACTAGCCATGCTTGCCCCCTAATATACATTCATGGAGACTAAGAGGAAATGGTTACCACCTTCTAGTCATCATAGACACCAGCAACTCCTGCCTACCTAATTCTCTCAATTTTGTTCCATCTTCCACCTGAATACCTTAGTTTACTAGGGTTTTGACCATATGTCTTCCAATTTCATGCCATTTCCATCCACTTGGAGGAGGAAACTAAATGTGATGGACTGAAATTTTGGAATCTCTAAATACTTAGTAAAACAAGTGAATCTTATGAGTTTGACTTACATTGAGGTTTCCAAGTGTTTTGCAAAGTTTGAGTGTTGATTGGTGTTGATTTCAAGATAAATATCCTCAAGTTTATGTCATTTTGAGGAATTTAATTGAATGGTATAATAGCTGATTTTCAACACCAAATTGGATTATAATGTACCTTGAGAGGTAAGGAAGCTATGGTTAAAATTTTGTGGCATTTGGATGTTCCTAGATGAAGTTATTTAGGTTTGAATATAATTAAATCATGTGTAGCTTTGAGCATAATGGACCAAGGTACATGTTTGCTTTTGGATCAGATCCGGAAGTCAGTGTCATACAATCTAAACTTGAGTGAACCATGGATCATCTGTGTGGGACCTTTTCTACCCTTAGATTTGTTAATCGAATGGTCTCAAAGTCGTTTGTTCTTTGCATCGGTTACTACAGGGCTAGGATCCACAAGCTCCCATGATGTTGATCCTGCCCAATGTGGTGTAATGGGAAGTTCAGACCGGAAGGCCCTACGATTACCTTTGGAAGAGTAGGAACTCTCAAAAGATTGTTCTTTCATGGCATATGCATGACTGATGAGTGAGCATGAGCCCCTGTCTCGCGCTGCTCCTCCTTTGCGGTGAGCAGGTGGTGCGGGAAAGAAAGGAGAAGAGATAGGAAGGAAGAAGGGAGCCCTAGTTCTCGCTGGAAGGAGGAGATCTTGCATAGCCCAGCACCCCAATCCAGCAGTGGTGCTCATGGCGGAAGGCTCGAGCTCGCCCAGAACAAAGAGCTTGTTGGAGAGGAGAGTGTGGAATGTAGTCAGAAGCAATCGAGGAGTAGCAGAGGGCGGTCGATCTTTCACCAAGGGTGACCGATCTCTCATCGAGGGCATACCCTAAAGTGGCGGCCAAAGGAGATTGAGTCTCGTAGACTAGCGGCAACAATGAGACATTGTAAGATGGAGGAGATATGTTGGTTGAGCAGTTGGAGAAGATGAGAAGGGCGGCACTAAAGGAAAGAGATGAAGAAAATAGGGGACAAGAAAGCCAAAATGGACGACGCACGTAGGCGTCTGGCTCCGAGCGGTGCTCGCGAGCCCACCTGGGCTGTGGCTTGTGAGTTGCAAAGCCACACATCCTTGCTGCCTCAAGCCTCCCACATGATGCAGACCTTGTAGAAGCACTAGAAGTCGGCAAGGAGGAGAGCATTGCCACCGATCTCATGCCAGAGCAGAGTCTGGCGGCGACGACTCTGTTATGGGCTCACGCAAACGCAATGTCTTAGGTCGAATAGAAGAAATAGAAGAGAAGGAGGATGTAGATCGGTCCATATCGTAGACCGCCCGACTCAAGCGGGCCAAGCAATGGGTTGTGCCAATACTAATTGCTACGTGGTGGTACCTGATAGGCTGAACAAGGTAAAAATCCAAGTTAATTATATATCTTCAATAATTCATCGAAAATAGCCTGTTGATCAGACAAATGCAAGTAAGGTACCTTTATTTTTAGAAAAAATGTGTAGAACAATATGAAAGTGTAATATCAGGCTTTTGATGCACTAATATAAGTGATATCATGTAAGATATGTAATGCTTAGTTCATGGATAATAAATATCAAATGATGATTTAAAATTATGGAAAAATGTCAGTAACTCCATAATAATATTTATAATACACCCGATGTCAGTGATGATCATGTTGATACACGAAATCATGTAATTTTTCTCCATATGGGTAATTAGGGATTTTAACTCTAAATAAAATGCAATTCATGCATATATGCTCAATAAATGCTGAAATTTATAGAGTAAGCTCATACTAGTATATGGAACCTCAGATGTAATTATGAGATCACGATGATGCAAATAATTCATGTTACATGAAGATAAACCCTAATACATGGGTTGTAAACCCTAATTTGAATAACATATATAAACTAGGGTTAATATGTCACACATGAGTATATCAAGTTGATGAACTATAATCTGGAATATCACATCAGTAATATAAAACTAAGACAAGAATACAAGTAATCATGAGAATATCATAATGAGAGAAGGTAAACCATAAAATGGATATAATTAGGGTTAAGATGAGATGTAAGATGATGAGAACCTAATTATGGTATATATGATCTTATCTTAATCATGTTTGACTAAGGACATAGTTGACATGAGGAATGTGATGATTAGATTTATCATGATCAAGGTACACCATTACCTCTTACTTGGCTTATTATACAATATGCTTATGTTATATAGTAGTAAAGACTTGGCATATGGTATTGAGTGAAATAATTGTTCTTGTATACTATGTTGTTTGAGCTTTCCATACTTATGATTATGAACACCTCAAACATAATATATATGTTCCATTATATGAAGCACTATATCTCTTTGGTAAGCATAATTCTCGTGAGTGATCTATCTCTTTGGTAAGCAAATCACATGTACAATGATCTATCTCTTTGGTAAGAAGATCATTAGGCCTGGATGCATCTATCCCATTGGTAGGAAAATGCACAAACATATAATGGAAAATGAGCTTAAAATATGTGTTCACTTTTGTTAATAAACATTCTTTTTCGAGTATATGTTTTGTTGTTATATTCATCAGTTACTGCCAAGTATTAGATTTATCTTATTGACAAGATATCATGAGAGGTATATAAAATACATGTAGACGTACTCAGTATAATATTCTTGAATATTGTGCTGACGTGTACCACATGTAATCTTTTGTTTAGGTTGTGGTTATGCTCTTGGAGATCTAGGATAGTGAGAGTTGTGTGGTGAGTTGATGTACAGGTGGACCTGTTGTCTTAAGATCTTGTAGATTAGTGGTAGTACATGTATATTAGAAGTTTGTTGTTCAATATGTAATATCAAATGTTGTAACAATTCATGTTGTAATTATATGTTGAATGGTGAACATATGTTGTGTGGTTTGTTTATTGTTCATGTGCATGTGCTACTGATTGTTTTCCGTCTGAATCCCTTGATTTTCTTCTTCTTATCCTAGTGTGTGGTGTTTAAATTGGGATTCTCGCTGATGTGAGGGTTTCAATTTGGATGTCAAACATCATATTAAGTTTTAGAAAATCCAGGGACGTCACACTGAAGCTTCTAGAAGTGAACAATGCAGATTTTCCACCTACCTTCAAAAATTCATATCTTCTTATTCCCATTTTTGTTAGTTCTTTGACTATGAGTAGCTAATACCCCTTTTGGATGTTTGAAGGCAAAATACGTAACTAGTATACCACTCATTAAAACTACTTGCCCTACCTTGGGCTATGATTGTTTGAGTTTTGGAGTCACCAGTAGCAAAGAGAAAGGAGTGGTTTTGGGGATTTCTTGTGGGAAAACTCCTGAGTTATATAGAGTAAGCATATCTAGTTCCCCCTTCCCCTTTGTGTCTCCATTCCACTAGTCCTATGTGAAGGATCTAACTAACTACGTGTGCCTCTGCATATGCACTTAGAAAAAAGGCTTATTTAATGGTTGGATGCAGATAGTGGGAGGTGAACTACCCATCAACTACATCCCATACCACACCATGCCCCTATGTAAATTAGGAGAATGGTGCCTAACAGCCTAAACTTGGATGATCTAGGCTAATATCGACACCCTTATTTAATATATCCTTGTAATGGTTGATGGGAAGTTATAGGGACCAGTTCCGTATACACCACCATGCCACCCATGTGAAACTAAAAGAGAGGATTCGTGCCCTGCATTCTTCCTTGTTGTTTAATATGGTAGCTTTGTTGTAGTATGTATGTGTATTAATAGGATCATTTCACATGGTTGATGTTTGCATATACCCCAAAACAACCCACTACCCAGTTAATTTTGAGAACCCTTACTTTTTCCCTTGCTATAGCTAGTGTCTTTTGCTTGCTTAGCCTACCTTATTATTCATGTTATTTAGTTCTTGATAGGATAATAAGTTATTTCTTAGGTTCTTGTTCTAGTTTATTCTTGTTAATTTCTTAGTGTTGTATTAAGTTCCTTTCTTAATTCATTGCCTTGCTCAATTCTATTTAGGATTTATCTTGATTGTTTTGCATAATTGTTGTGTTATCTTTTTCCTCATTATTAATCAATTATGGTTAATCAAGGTTTGATTCTTTCCTTTTCTTCTTGCATGTACATCTTTTTTAGCTAGAAACCCCATGTATAAACCATAGAAACCCTACATTCTTCCCTAGAAACACAAAGAAACATTATCTGTCTTGGTGCGTCAAGCCAGAGGTGTACACACTAGCCAACTAAGGGTGGCTAGATGCACTCCATGGGACTCGAGCACATGGGAGGGAACTATTGAAAATTGTATTGGCCCTAACACGGTCGATCACAAAACTAAACAGGTCACCCACAAGCACACGAGGTAATGTTATAGTATAGGTGATTAGCAAATGTAGGGGTCGCTCCTCAGGGATAGAGGGGGCACTTGAGCTGGGCTAGTGTTGGCTATGTTCCTAGTGTGTAGATCAGGGTTTAAGGGTTTTAAAAGGGGTTTGTTTTGTGATTACTCTAATTGAACGAGCAAGAAAGGCATAATTGAATCTAAGTTACCTTAAATAAGCAAGCTTTACAAACTAGGTTAACAAACTAACTAAGCAAGAGCAAGGGTAAGTTACACTACACTAGAAGAGCAAGAAGTAATTAAGAACTAAATTAACCACTAGAGAGAGCAAGAACCTAGTGTTAATACTAAGGAGCAAGGCTAGGAAAATAACTAGATTAAGCAAAAAGTGACTAAACTAGACTAGCATGAACAAGCAAGTAGAGCAAGTTAGGTTTTAAAAAATATGATTAAGATATGGGGGCGTTTGGGGATGTAACTTTGAAATCAGTTGGGGGAGGTTATTGGACAATCATGGTTCTCATTTTACATCTAGATTACCAAACCAAACAATAAGGAAGATGATATTAGAATGTACCCTATACTACTAGTGGAAGACTAGGGTTAGGTGTGATTCTAATAGGATTAGCCAAATATAGGTTTCTAGGATAAGTGGTATTGAGAAATTGAGGGCCGAGGGATGATATGGGAGTAGAGATGAGGGTATATGACCTCATGCCATTAGCCATTCTAGCCTTTAGAAAACCATAGGCATATACATCAATCCCACTTATACTAATGACTTAGGTCTCATACCAAGTAGTAGGAGAGGGGTTAGGTATGTAGGAACAAAGGGGACTAGCTAGGGATCCCCTATGGGACTTAGAAGTCACACCTAAGATTGCCACATGCATCCCAATTCTCTTAGAAACATGGTATCATAAAAAACTAACAAACAATCAATTAATAGAAAAAATCATAAATCACAAGCATGTCAATGGGATAAGAGACAAAAGCATGGAACAATCATCATAGATAAAAATGATTTCATTACAAGCCAAAATTCCCCCAACATGGTATCAAAGTCACATTTTATCCCCAAACAACCCACCACTAGGGGCCTAGCTACACATAGTCAAAGAAATAACAAAAGAAAGGGGAAGAAGGGGAAGAAACTCCATGGAGCTCGGGGAAGTAGCCTTGTTCTTCACCTCCTTGCTATTGGGGACGTCCTCATTCCTCCAAGGGTGTAGATGACCATGAAGATATGGGGGATTATGGAGGAAAACCTAGAAAACTAGGTTTCCAAGGTGAAATGGAGATGGAAATAGTGGGTGGAGAGCATAAATGCAAGGGGAATTTACTAAATGCTCAAGGAGAGGAGTAATGGAGGCTAGGAGAAGCTAGGGGGAGATAACCTAGTATTGTTGCTGCCACCCATGTATATATAAGTGGTGGTGGAAGCACTAGGGTAAGTAGGGGTATTATGGGAAAATTAGTGCAGAAAGTGGTAGGTTTAGGGTGGCAAAATGACTGTGTTGATGGGCCATGGCCGTGGTGGGTGAAGATGAAAATGGTCGTGGAGCTGGGATACAGGCGTGTTGTGGAAGGGTGGTGAAAGTGCTAAGTAGGAGGTGGCTACGACCGTGGTGGAGTGCCACAGTCATGTTAGGTGAGTAGCACCACAGCCGTATTGGGTAACACGGTCGTTCTGGAGGAGGAGGACTTGGTCGTGGGATAGCAGCATGGGAGAGTCGATATTCAGAGGCCACGGTCGTAGCAAATTGGTTGTGACTCTCTATTGATTTAGGGGTTCTTGCACTAAGTTCCAACGATCGTTGTGGGGGGCCATGACTGTTTTCTCCTCTACTGGCCACGACCGTGCTGATGGCCACGACCTTGGGATCTTCAATGGGACACGACCATGTTGATGGGACACAGTCGTGGTAAGTTGGGTTAGCTCCTTGTTGAATCTGGCACTTCTTTAGCAAAAAAGACACGACCATGGGGTTATGCCCATGACCGTGTTGGGGTCTGCATCAGTTAATTGGCCTTCAAACTTCATCATTCATGGATTTCTTTGCTTGATGATGACTCTTGGCCATTGGGGGTAGGTTGAGGGAGCTTTTAGGGCCTTCTTTGGACCCCTCCATGAGTGGAGGATCCCTATAATTCCTTCCTTCTCTCTCATCCATCCAAGGCATGGTCCAAATATCTGAAAATAGTGCAAAGAACATCCATAAGTGCATTTGGTAGTGATAAACATATTAGGGGAAATAGCTAGTAATGTAACATGTTTAGATGTGATTTAAGTACAAAATAGCACAAGATGGAGCCCTAAAATAGGGCTACATCATGTCTCCAGTGTCCTACCCCACTCCCCATGGATTCAAACCTGACTTGCCTCTTTTCCTGTACTACACCCTGAGCCTATGTGCTTGCAGATCATGTGTGTATAAGAGTGTTATGACATTTAGGTAATTTGTTACCCTATTTCTTTATAGGCGCATCAACGATCCACTCCTAATATAGGAATAAGAATGCCAATCTCAGTCCAACCTTGCTACAATGAATGAAGGAAGGAGGTATTCAATTTCATTTATCAACAAATATGATACATAAATACCTTTTGATTATAAAGTAGTCTAAAATGTAACTATTTACATTATCACAAAGTAATCCACTTACATTTTTCCTAACCACAAAGGGTGTTATTACAAAAATAAAAAGGTACAATAACATGTATGTGAACCAGTTCCAAAGGGAAACCTAGACATCTCAAGTTATCTATGAAGTCTCAACTGTTAGAGTAGCTCCTCTCAGTATATATTCTCTAGGTCACCCATACTTGTATGGTTTTGGAACAACAGCCAAAAAGGGGAAAAATGAGAATCTTGCATTCGTAAAAATTGGAATATGTGGACATAAGAAAAATACTTGGGCATGTAAAAAATCAAGTATAAAAGTAGCAGTTTTCCCATTCAAAAGAGGTATGTATACAAATAAGTAAGTTCAAAAGAAAAAATAGAAAAACAATAAAATTCCAAAGAGTAATATAATGCATTTCATATAAATAGAATAATTAATAACGATAAAGTTGTTGCCATTGAAATCGTTACATGTGGATTATTAGTTTACTAATAACATATAAAGTAAGGTTAGGAAACCATATGATTCCTGAGATAAGGTTGGATGGAAAGACACAACCTGGGTGTAAATGCAGACCCTATATATATGCATATATGTACATCTATATATAAATATATGTATACATATATATATATGTATCATATATACACTACTACAGAATAGGCCTTTAGCGTCAGTTAATTAAGGACTTTAGTGTCGGTTTCCAAGAGACACCCAAGTGGGCACCGCTAAAGGTGGACCCCTTCGGCGTCGGTTCCCAATCGACGCTAAAATGCTTTCCTCCACCAAAAATGTGCCAGTAAAGGGACTATAGGTGTTGTTTTTTAAGAAAACTGACACTATAGAATGGTTTCAGATGTCGGTTATTAAAAGAACTAATGTCAAAACACTTTCTGCCACCGAAAAATGTGCCAGCAAGGGCCTATAGGCGTCGGTTTTGAAAGATAACCGACGCCATAGTAGCTGAACTGACGTCGGTTTTGTGCTAATACCGACACCATATCCCCTGCCTGCCACCACGTCTGTGCTTCCCAGCACGAACGTGGTTCCTGACCACATAGACATCGGTTTTTTGTCAAAAACCACCGCCATATGTCTTTGGTGTCAGTTTTGTTCAAATAACCGACGCATATGTTATGATTTTTTTTTCTTATCAGTATGCAGGCCTGCTGTATGGATGGTCAGCAAGATGAGAACCTGCAGTTCAGTTATGAACTGTAGATTTACGACATCCATTGATATCAGCCAACAACATGCCACAAACCTACAAAATTAACAAGATGGACAATATTATATATATGTGATTCACACACATGTATAAGAATATTTAATTCATATTATTTTTTCATCACACATATGTAGAAACCAGTAGCAACCTGCAGTTCCATTCATTTCATCTCTTTTCACATTCAGACACATGTAGAAACATTTATGTATTGATCATCTTCACACACATATGACAATTCATAAAAATTTGTTCAAATTCACACAAAATTAATTACGAGAATAAAGTTATTCTTTATTCATTATTATCAATAAAATTATATTTAAAAATTCCCACTCTTTGTAGGGATTTTGCCCATTCTTCTCTTACAACATCTAATTCATCTCTCATATAGGGAGCATGTACATTGAAATGCTTTCCACATGTACTGAAGTCAGTAGTTTTAAAGACCTACAAAGAGAATGACATATATATAATTAATAATATATAATAAGATTGATATATTTCATATTATCTAATGAGACTATGTATAATACTTGTTGTATCTTATCGATTTCCATTACGACATGTTTGATGATTAGGTCCATAAATCACATAACATAGTAGGCACATGCCCAACCGTTGTCTTGTGTAGCACACTATAAATTGAAATATACAAAATATTGAAAAATACAAATAAGCACAGCTCACATAAATAATATATACATTGGAGTCAGGAAATTACTTTCACATTCTCCCAAATTAGTGACAGATCCTTTTTCCTGGGACCTTTCCTCCAGCTTTTTTGTACTCTTGTAAAGCCCTACATGTGTTAATGTAACCCATTAAATTGCATAATTAAATAGTAATGTAGTAACAGATGTTAACAAATATAAAAACATGAAATATTTCTCACGAGAATAATGGCCTTTTAATTGTATGTCGATATAATGTATCCAACTCATTTCCCGTAGGATCTAGATAATAGATAGTGAACATCTTGGGGACAATAACTAGTAACTCCCAATGCTTACCACTACAGGTAAGAAAGTAGAAAACTAATAACTCAAAATCCACAATAAAAATATAATTTGCTTAAGTCCAAATTATAAGCAAAGTAAACTTACTCGACATTGAATGAATCTATTATCACTGTCTTATTATTTTTACAAAAATATTGAAAAGCATCACAGCAGTATGAAGTAACTGAATATGGGTTTACATCTACCAGACTAATCAAAGATGGAACCAAAAATCCCACATGGGAAAGCCCAAAATCTATACATATCTTGTGTAAGTGGCTGCAAAACATATATTACGTATGCATTAATATATAAGAAACCAGATCACCGTATATAAAACAACGTATATGGATGTATAAACAAGATCTCACCATATCCACAACTATATCATAGATATGTTCAGCCATTCATAAGTAAACAACTCCAAAATATCTTGTATAAATATCTTGTTTTCGTATGATTGACCTGCATTAATACCTATGCATTAATACGTACGTATGCAGAACTTGTATTACGTATGCATTAATATGTATGCTAAACTTGTATAAATAGATTATTATCGTATGATTTACTAACAGCATCCTCCAGAATAGTAACAATTATAGGCACTTTAGATCATGTTTGCCGATCCATACTGCCACACCCCTGGAATTAGGACCTATCGAGGTGTAGGTCCCTTGGAAGCCAACTTGGTAGTTAAGGAGGTGGAGGCCGAGATGTAGTGGGTCTCGTCTTTTTGATATGTATATATAATTTCAGATCAATTGACTCATATATACACACTAACATATTAAAGTAATGGAAATTTATCATATAATATCAGTATAAAGGACATCTGCTTCGGGCCACAGTATAACTCCGCCTACTGCCTCACCAAGTGTTTCAGCATCTGGGTGTGCACGAGGCAGTGTAAGATCTGTCTAGTCGGGGAGTATATGTATCGGGCTCACACGTACCACACCATATGGTACTAGATACCCATGAAATATGCACCCTTTAAGGGGTGGGTAAGCCGACACCTCTGCAATGATACGTTCTTGACTTTTTAGTCGTCATGGCTTCAACCCCTACAAAATTATGTAAAGAATATTATATGCATATATACACAAACATATCATCTTGAACAAACTAGCTATTATGTCATAAAAATACTTACAGAGGACGTGCTAGGTGGTGGGTCTATAGGATTACTCCCAACCTCTACAGTACAAGCAGTAGGAGAAGAGCGACCCACTATAGGTACTGTCTGAGTGGCAGTATGAGACACCTTCCACTTGGTAATTGCTTCATGGAGTCTCTTATCAAGTACTTACTCGACTCTCCTATCAATTAACGAATCTTCCTATACATGGATAAAAGAAATGCTAGCTTCAGATTATTGGATTCCCTTTCGCAATAACATTCTAAAATAAAAATAGGTTACCTCAGCTTGTGAAAGTCCCGCTTTTGGAATAGGTTTGCGTTGGGATGACCCAAAGAACAATTTGATGCCCACACTAGCTCCTGCACCCCTAACACATCCAGGATGCTCTGGGTTACCCAGAGCAACTGTCAGTTCATCCCTTGTGCCCTGAGGGATGAACTTGCCTTCCTTCCTCTACTCATGCAACTCCCGCTAATCACCATCAACAAAAATTAGTAAGTAAATATAACAATAATCAATATCGATCGTTTTCTCTAAGAGTTCATTTTTACCATTTTTACATCTGCCTCAGCAGTTGTGGGCTTCGGTATGTCTCCCTTCTTTTTTTCCTCCCGGCTATCCACATAGCATGGTGAGGCAGAGGTACGGGAGCAGTAGTAGAGGACTCTGCAATCTACTGAGTAGCAGTAGGCTGAGCAGACTCAGCCTATAGTCTTTGGCATACACATGCATATCCTCTTGAACCCATTGTGTGGTCATGCACATTCAGTGCACGCCTTGCTCGTTGAGCATCGATTAATGCCTAAAGGTTAATCTTGAATAGGGGAATACATAAAAATGTATATTAATTAAATTGGGAGTGGCGCTTAATACCTTGAATTCATCTATTTTTCTTTCGGTAACAAACACCTTCCAATCTTTGGGGTCCAGGTAGTTCCATTGCTGTGTGGCTTCCTTCTGCCTAAATTTATTTTTTAAAGAGAATACAAACAAAAATTATTAGTGTAGAGTTAGTGAAATAGTGATCAATGTTTAGAATTGGAAATCAATCAAGAACCTCTTCTCAGCATCGCGTATGTAATCTCGGGTGAGATTGGTCCTATAGTTCCTTAGAACCATCCTATAGCATTGCATCACACATTTACGATGCAGCTTTTCATCGAGATCAAATATGCTCTGTTAATTAAATAGAATTGCTATTAACTAGTATCCTAAAAATTAGTAATCTACATAAATAGAATTACAAATAATAATAACTCACGCATAGTTCCTTCCATATTTGGTCTTTCTTCCCCTTAGGAACTTTATGCCAGGATTCTAGGATAGGACTGCAATGGCTGCGAGTAAGAACCCCAAGATATGAAACAAATGAGTTGCGGTTCAGTCCATATGGATTTCCTGCATGATCGAAATCCACAACCAATTTAAGTGTTGTAATTTCTTCAGGGGGTACATAACCAACCTAAAATTTGATAAAAAAGCATACTTACATGATATAATTATAAATGAACATATAGATAGAAACCTTGGGAATATATTCTTAAAACTTACACTGTCAGGCGGCACAAGCACGTCCTCACCCTCATGGTGATCATCAACACGGTCATCATGGGAATGCTCAGCCATCTGAAAGTTCACATTCAAATTATAAATTTCACATTGTAAAGTAACACTAATGGTAAAGTTCACATTGTAAAGTACACATTTACATTGTAAAGTAATTCACATTGTAAAGTTCACATTCACATTGTAAAGTTCACATTCACATTGTAAAGTAATTCACATTCTAAAGTCCACATTCACATTGTAAAGTTCACATTTAGAAAAATAAAACATATAAAAAATATAAACATTCATGCCTCTAATATTGTGATCTTTTATCAATTAATAATCCTTCATTGTGATCCCCACGGACATACTAGTCATTGTGATCCCCAGCTTCAATGTTTGATGGTGTTGGCAACCCAACTGAGAATGGACTGGAGTCATCATACTTATCATAGTACTCTTCTTCATCTATAAGATCTTCACTGAATTGTCTTTTACCATGAAGAACAATCGACCATTTATCATTTGCAGGATCATCGATATAAAATACTTGTTTCTCCTATGATGCCAATATGAATGGTTCACCCTTCTCACCAATCTTTTCAAAGTTTAGTAACGTGAAACCCAATTCATCCACTATAAATCCTTTGTTGTTGTCAACCCTATTACATTTAAAGAGAGGAATTCTAAAATCTACATAGTCAAACTCCCATATGTCTTCAAAGACATCATAATATGACATTTTAGCTTCACGTGGAATCTTATCCTTTGCACTTGCAAAAAACAATGAAGACGCTTGAAGGGTGACCCCACTGTTTTGGATGACACTCTTATCATCTTGACGCTTTGTGTAATACGAGAATCCATTTATGTCAAACCCTTCATAAGACATAACATTTAATTTTGGTTTAAAGGCTAGGCATTTGATGGTTTCAGTAAGATTATCTGGTGTTTGAGATAGTTGATGTAAGACGTTATCTTCAAACCACTTCATAAATGTTTTGTTATGCTCTCTAGGAAGCCACATTGAATTGGATCGAGGATATTGTCTCTTAATGAAATTAGTATGTTCCTCGATATAAACACTCACTTCGTCGATGTTGTGTAAAATATACAAGTGACCTTGCTCCAACTGCTCACGACTGATTACTTTCTCCCGTGATCCCAAAATTCCTTTACCAAAATGCTCCACAATATTCTTGTCATTCACAGGAGTGTCATTAGTACTCAGAAAGTCATTGCAAAAATCCATAACCTCTCTTGCCACATAACCCTCAATAATACTCCCTTCAGGCTGATAACGGTTTCGAACATCACCTTGAAAAATGTTCATGTATCATTGAAAGAGATACATCCAATGCAAGAAAATTGGTCCCAACATTTTCACTTCCCTAGTCAAGTGGACAACAAGATGTACCATGATATCAAAGAACGAATGAGGAAAATACATCTCAAGCTGACATAGGGTAACAACCACTTCACTTTGCAATTTATCAAGAGTATCAGGGTCAATAACTTTGCTGCACAGACTGTTAAAAAAGAAACAAAGTCTGGTGATTGCAAACCGTACATGCTTCGACAATATAGATCGAATTGCGATGGGCAATATTTGTTGCATTAGAGTGTGACAATCATGAGATTTAAGACCTATCAACTTCAGATCTTTCGTTGATACCAATATACGGATGTTGGATGAGTAACCTTGTGGCACCTTAACATTTACCAAGCATTCACAAAAAGCTTTCTTCTCCTTTCTAGACAACGTGTAACAAGCAGGAGGTAAGTATGTTCTCCGATCGCTACTAACTACTTTTGTTAATTCTATCCTTATTCCCATTTCATGTAGGTCCATTATAGATTTTATCCCATTTTTAGTCTTACCTGGTATATTCAATAGAGTATCGATGACGCTATCACATACATTTTTCTCAACGTGCATGACATCGATACAGTGTCTGACTGTCAAAGAACTCCAATAAGGAAGATCCCAAAATATTGACTTCTTCTTGAATAAAGACTTGTCACTCCATGTGGCCATCGTACATTGTGATCTCTTACCAAATTCATTGGCGATGTCTTTTACTCTTTCATAAGCATCCTCCCCTGATATAAGTTTAGGTGCATTCTATTCCTCATTCCATCCATTGAATGCTTTGCGCAACCTACGATATGGATGAAATTTTAGAAGAAACCTTCGATGACCAAGATATACAGTCTTGCCACTGTATTTTAGTCATATTGAATCAATATTCTCTTCACATATAGGATACACTTTAGATCCTTTGACACTATATCCAAAAAAATTCCCATACGCTGGAAAGTCATTCACAGTGCAAAACAACATAGCGTGCAAATGAAATGTCTCTCTTCGTTAAGCATCTTAGTTGATTACACCTTCACCGCAGAGCTTATTCAAGTCATCAATCATAGGTTCAAGATAAACGTCGATATCATTTCCAGGTTGTTTAGGGCCCGATATCAAAGAGGACAACATAACATACTTATTTTTCATACACAACTAGGGAGGAAGATTGTATATAACAAGCATAACTAGCCAAGTGCAATGTTGGCTGCTCAATGTCCCGTACGGATTCATCCCATCTGTATAAAACCCAAGTCTTAGATTCCTATCTTCTTCACTGAATTCAGGGTACAATAAATCAATCTTCTTCCACTGTGGGGAATCAGACGCATGTCGTAGGATCCCATCATTATTTTTCTTAATATCTGCATGCCACCTCAAATTCTTTGGATTGATAGGATGGCAAATAAGCATTGAAACTGTGGTATTATAGGTAGATACCACATCACTTTGGCAGGAGAACTAGTTTTGGACTCCCATGAAGTCATCAATTTATACCTTGACGCACCACATTTCGGACAATCTTTCAAATCCACATAGTCCTTTTGAAATAATACACAATCATTCGGGCATGCGTGTATCTTCTTGGCCTCCATTTCTATTGGGCACAACAATTTATTTAACTGGTATGTTGAGATTGGCAGCTCGTTTCCTTCAGGAAGAATTTCTTTCAACAAAGACAATAATGACGTGAAGCTTTTGTCGCTCCATCGATTGTTAGCTTTCAGTTTATACAATATCAACACAGCGCTAAGCTTCGTAAACTTACAACCTGTGTATAACGGTATCTCAACATCATACACAATGTTTCTACACATGGGAGGTGGATCAGTGTGCTCTACCCCACAACTATCCAGCATCGCATCGACGATGTCTACTGGAATTGGTTCGTTCACATCTACGTCATCAAAGGCAATTTCTTCTTCCACACAAGCACTGCTATCGACATCCACTGATTTTAGGTTTGAAATTTCTCCATGTCAGTGCCATTTTGTATAGCCTTGTACAATCCTGTTGCACATGACATGAATTTTGATTTCATCACCAGTGCTGACTTTCAAGTTGTTACCGCAATGCCTACATGGACATTAGAACCTATCTCCATGTTGTTTCCTATGTTCCTCGGAAAATCTAATAAACTGGTCAATACTAGAAATAAGCTTGGGGGTGCAGTGATTTGGAATGGACATCCATGATCTATCCATTCTATGATCAAAGAAAAAACAAGTATATATTAGAACAATATTAGGGTCTAGGGTTAAAAGATTAGGATTTATGGTTAAAACTTTAGGGTTTAAGGTCTTATATATAATTAATGGTGAAAACATCCTAAGTGAGATTAAGTGTTCAAGAACAGTCCCAAACTGGGGACTATCTAAGATTTACTCATAATGAGTAAATCTTGGACAGGTTTCTAGGCCAACAAATACATATGTTGTCATTCTTATATATAATAAATGTGTACCACCTATCCCATTATTGAACACTTAATCTCACTAGTAAGTGTATAATGCGTATTGGGTTTTCAAGAGAATTTCGACAGCATTTCCCTAATGTTCTCCAAGTACATATGTACTTAGAGAACAAACGGGGAAATGTTGCCAAAATTTTCTTGAAAACCCAGTACACATTATACACTTACATCCTAAGTGAGATTAGGTGTTCAAGAACAGTCCCAAACCGGGGACTATCTAAGAATTACTCCTAATGAGTTAATCTTGAACGGGTTTCTAGGCCAACAAAATATAACACCACTCATAAGTAGGCGTGTCTGTTCACATTAATAATAAATAAAGAATTCAATAATTTCAAACCTGTAATAATTCACAATGCTATATTATAAACTACAAGCAACATGGTTATTCCCCACACTCTAGTAGACAGAGTAACCAGCACATGATCTTTCTACCATACATTCGTATACCATTACTATAATCATCAAATGTTAGGATTGTAAAGGTATTCGTCAATCGAACTTGTCACAAACCAGAAAAACTTATGATGACTAAAAACATTAAGATCAAGATGGTGGAGTTAAAAAGAAAGATTACAAACTTGCTAATAAATTTAAAACACACATTCAAATTAACTAAGAATGACATGCATACCTAGCTGAGCATTCATACCATCAAAGACAAGAGGGATTGTATAAATTTATAGTGGTTTAGAGAAAATGAGTGTGAATCTTGTTACACATACCAAGATTTCTAACCAGGACACAAATTGCCTTTAACATTTTACAAATATATGCAAGCACAAGATTTGTTCATATCCTAGGTTGATTTACAATAGTAACATCTAAATAAGTAAACTCAAAGTATTAGATAAATAAATATAATCAGTAGATAAACAAATACAAAGCAATAGATAAAAAAGTACAACTCAGTTGATAAATAAATATAAATCAGTAGATGATTAAATAATTTTAAAAAGTAGATGAACAAATACAAATCCCTAAATTTAAATAATATGATGAATACAAAATCATTAGATGAACGAATGAGTAGATAAGTAAATACAAATCAGTAGATAAGTAAATACAAATTAGTAGATAAGTAAATACAAATCAGTAGATAAGCAAATACAAATAAGTATATATATAAATTCAAATCAGTAGATAAGTAAATTCAAATCAGTAGATAAGTTAATACAAATCAGTAGAAGTAAATATGAAGGATAGGGAGCATACAGAGGGAAGGGAGCAGAGGGGGCTGACCTTGGGCGACAGAGGGCAGGGAGCAAACGGAGGAGGACGGGCAGGGAGCAGGCAGAGGGGCGAGTACAGAGCCGATGAGCACAAAGAGCGCCGGCGAGCAGATAGTCGGCGAGCACAAAGGGGCGTCGGCGAGCAGAGAGGGCGCGAGCAGAGAGGGAGAGGGTGGTGGCCGGCCGGCGAGCAGAGAGGGGGATGGTGGCGGCAGCGACCACAGAGCACGCAGCAGCAGGGATCGGCGTGGCGACACGAGCATGCAGCAATAGGGAGAGCAGCAGCGGGCGGCGGCGCACAAAATCAATCGTCAGACCTATTCTCGCGGGGATGAAACAGAGAAAGGGGAAGAGTCAACTTCACACGGGTGATATAAAGTTAACCACCGGCGTCGGTTATTAAAAACAACCGACGCAAATAACAATAGTCGTCGGTTACCATATAAAAACCAAGGACACAGGGGTGTAAAAATTTTCACGCAGACAACGCGGGAACACCCATTGGCGTCGATTATTTCAAGCCAACCGACGATAAAAATGTGACTAATTTTTGTCTCGCGAAAAACCTTTAGTGGTCGGTTTTTAAGTTAATAACCGACGTCGTATGTTAAATTTTGAAGGTAATAGTTTTCACTGAAAAATTTGGAATTGGCTGTCAATTTTAGGCGTCGGATGCTTATGAACGAACCGACACTAAATTAAAAGCGATACATGTGTCTGGGCGCTCTTCACTTATAGATGTCGATTTTTGTATTTAGCCGACGCTGTACACCTTAGGCATCAATTTCTTATATACAACCGACGCCTGTAAATGTGACATTATAAGCCATTTTTGTAGTAGTGATATTATATATATATATATATATATATATATATATACACACACACACACATATACATGTATATCCATACATAATGCCGACAAGGAGTGACTCAACTAGTCAAGCACGGTGTCCCCTAACAAAGGGACCCAAATTTGAATCTCATTTGCCGCCTTGATTTATCACCCTCCCGAACGTTCAGTCGCCACCACGGGCATGGGAGAGGGGGGAGAAATATTTCTCTCTGAATCCCATGTATATCCACACATATATATACATATATATATACCTATATGTACATATTTTACTTATATGTATACACATATATACATGTATATCTATTCAAACATATATACATATCTACTATTTTACTCTTCTAAAAACCACCACTCGTCTCCGTCCTTTATGTTTCCTTAAATTGTTTGGATGTTTCCTTAAATTGTCTGGACTCTTTACATCTCCTATTCTACTCGTCTGCTTCCTTCAGGTTTCCTGATTTGGACTTTGTATAAGAATTTATGTGTAGGGTGATTTAGGTCTCCATTAGGGAAAATTTTGTTGTCTAACTCGTCTATGTGAAATAAAAGCGAGCGGAATATCGGTACATCCCCAATAAAGGGCCATGATTCTCTTTTCTATCTTCTTAGGTTTCTTGATCTTCTCCGTGTTCGGTTATGTTTTCCGTGCTTAATGTACATCCGGCGAACATCTTCATGGCTGCCTGTGTTGATGATATTCAACGGCTGGAGCTTGTCAAAGAGCCTGGCACTACAGGGTCGACTGTGCATCCTTAGGTCTTATACTACCGACGCTGCAGTTTGTCCCTTCAACTTGGCTGATATAACAGTCGGCCATACACATCTACATCCACATCCAACCGTGGCGTGCAAACACAAAGAAATCCTTTTGTTTACTCCCACAATTAATTTGCCCTGATGTACTCCAGCATAGAGGTTTCCTCAAACCGGATCAACCATGAACGACCACATATACATTGTGATTTTAAACGATTGTGCGTCATGATCTGCTACTGTCAAGTCACGACAAAAACATAGGAGATGCATTGTTGTTTCCTTCCTGCAGGACGCCATGATTTATGCCCAGTAGCAGTGACAATGAACTGGGACATGATAGCCATATAGACCACGTACTCCAGCTCTGAGGTATATATAGACAAGAGATGATTAAGCATTTAATTCGTATCTTTCTTACCATGGCAATAGATATTCCTTCAGACAACATACGTAAAGATGTATTCCTCTGATCTATGAATCAAACTACGACAATTGCACATCAGTAACCCAATGGTTATATGCACCATCACTGATCATGTGCTCGAGGTTGTGCAACAGAGATGTGAGATTGTTAAATACTCCACTGCACGAGGAGTACTTTGAGGAAACCATACATGACTAATGTAGATAAAGTTTTCTAGAATGAACAATAGAGGAAGTTTGATTGCCAACCTTGTTCGTTGGTGAATAAACTGAAAGGAACCTAGACAAAGAGGAAGGATGGGGAATGTTTGCAGTGGATATTATTTTAAAGTGCATATGGAATAACATGTATGTGATGAAATATATGGGGACTGATGAAGAAGAATCTATCAGCGATAGCAAGATCGGGAACATAATTGCCTTTGACGATCTAGCTAGAGTCAGAAACCAATTGTTTAGGTGGCGATGATGATATTGCAACAATCAAGAGCAAAACATAGAGATGATGCTAAATCGCTGAACTCAACCTGCTGTAATTGATGAGGAAGAAGCAAGCTATAAGCGTTATGAATAGATCATATATTTCTTGGTCGAAAATGACAGGTTAGCGTATTCCCTTCTGGAGTAGAACACTTTTACACATTTTCTTGCTATCTACCTTTGGTATATTTGATTAGCTCTGACCTTCAAATAGAGGTAATATAAAAAAATTGGTCAAATACACGTATGTATCTCTATCATAGGGAAGTCACATCTTAAATGTATAGTTACATATTGGTATGTAACTGCTAGATTAATAGAAAAGTTAGACCATATATTAATGTTAAATCTTGTGAAACGGTGCCTAAATTGGTGATTGACCATATAAGGCACTCAATTTTCACAAGGTTCTCATGAGCATGTCTACGTATTCTATAATCTGTCAACAGAATTTAGGTAAGAATACGAGTCAGATTGACAAAGTGGAAGTAGCTTTTCTTAACTATAATTGTACACATGAGAATAACAGTGCAACCTAGATAATGATATATGCACTCACATGCAACATGACAAAGAGGATTCAATTCTGTAGCATGGCATCAACAATAAGTCGTCACTACGTAGTTGCATGAGCACAGCTCACAGAATGAATTCACAAACAGTGGGTTGGTGCACGCCAACACGTACACATCGAAAAAAATGATATGTTGATCAAATTCATATGTTTTCCAAAAAAAAATTACACAACCAACATAGAAATTTGTTCCCTTGGGAAACCTAAACTTCTTGCTCTGTTCAGCCAATCAAATATGGTGTAGCTTCTGCTATGTGTTACCCTTCTACTATTTTCAAATATATTTTCATTCGTAAGAGTTCATTGAGTTTCTTAGGAGTCATACATGGGTTGTGTTAGATGGAACCCTTAGAAAAGATTCTTGATTTTTCATGAGATGTTTAAGAAACACATGAATCAATGTGTAAGACAATTGATAACATAGCAATAATTTGTCTGGTTAATGTGATGGATTATGGTACAAAAATCTGAGCCAAAATATAAGTCAAACAGTTATTGAGCCTCTTACACTTTTTTTTTTGGAAAATGAACCTCTTACACTTAATCGCAGTGAAAATTTGCATATTTTTTGTTGTGTATTTTATCTTTTAGCTGAATTTGTCAAAACATCACTAAATAGACCACCTTGAATTATTAACTTCATTTGTGCAAAGATTTGGAAAGAATTTATGCCATATGATAAATTACATTAAGCTTGGTATTTGATAATGCATACAAATGGTTCACGATGAGCTATCATGTTAAATGCATATATGTTATTTAAAAAATTGTAAGTAACACCATGAGTAGCTCTAATAAAAGCATTATTGAGATCGTGCTGACAAAATTGAAGGCTTTGTTAGTTCAATACATGCATGTACATAAATACTAATAAGATGTATACAATTGAAATATTTTCATCACTTTGAAAACTTAAAGTAATGGAGTTCACTTAGAATTCATATAAGTTCAATAAAAAGTTTACATCACTGAATAAAAATATAAGTCCCCTAATTCAAAGACAAAAAGGATTATACTAAGATGCATCTTAAGGAAATGTATAAAGATGGACTTAATTGAATTTTATTGTATGAAATGTAATAACATGCTAATTAACGATAACTTATTTCTTTCAGATTAAATTTGAAGTAATCACATTTAGGTATAAAACATGCCATATATGTTTGTATATATAAATAAAGTTATTTTATATTAAAGAGATAAGATAGTATTTTGAAGATTTCAAAAACATATATAGCTAGAGAATTATACATGGTCTGGTCTTTTGTGTTCTAATTTGAGCATTTATGTTTATATAATTTCTAAGAGGATGTGGAAAGCACTAATGTGAAAGTTATGAATGTAGTAATTGTTATACTACTATTTATGTTTATAGATCATTATATTTGAGAAGATAAGTGATGTATCAGAAAATATTTTGTAAAAATACTTATTTGTGGTAAACACAAAAAGATGATGTCAGATAATCATCATATATCTGTGTTAAAGTTAGCATTTTAGCATAATGTAAAATATTAGGAGGTTTCTTTACTTAACTTCTATAAGTATGATTATAAGTGATATGTATGGATATTTACTTTATCAATAAGAACTTTTTGCAATTAGATAAAATAAACATGACATTCTAACGACATCTATATCGAGAATGATATCTACCAACTTGTAATACATATTTCATTTTAAATTACTAATTAAAGTTTGTTATATTTCATAATCAACATTAGCAAAAATATTTGGTAATGGTTGGATAATTAGGATCCACTTTAATAATATTTTTAATTTATAGAATTCAAATTTCATCTAAAGACGTAAAAATTGTAAATCTCTTGTCATTTATTTGTCTTAGAAATTTAGAGTTGGCATATTAATATTTACTAGTCACTCTTAATAGCATACTGATCATTGTTACAAATCCACATATTTTCATTAACTAAATTGAAATTTATCTCTTGAAAACAACAACTCATTCATCGAGGAATAAGGTATGATAATTCCAAATACAAATTGAAGCAAAAGATTAAGGACAAATATACCTTTTTCAACATGTAACCTTAAACATGCCATTTGAGAGAACCTTGTGAAATTTTGGGGCATTCTTATTTAACATATCACTAATTGAAAACATTTCTAATCCTTACTCTTAAATTTTAAACCATGTGAGAAGTACATGAATATCTATTTATCTTTGCATTTATTTTCTAATCCTGTTACATAATATAGTTCTTATTGTGTAAGTGTTCACATCTTGCATAGTTTTATTGATAATGATTCTAATTGTTTGACTTTTCATCAATCTTGAGCAATTTCTAAGTCTGTTAGAGACAACATTATTATATATGAAAATGTAGCAAACTTTTTCTTTTCTAATAATCTTCTTTTTTATGGGGAGGGGGGTTTTAGTGAAACCATATTTGATACATTTTAATTAGTTTTCTTTTTTTTCAAACATGATACCACATTGGGGTTTTCATATACTAGAAAGTTGAAAATAAAAAAATAGTTAAGTAAGATTTTTTAAATTTATTTGATTACAATTTATGAGGTTAGTTAAGTGAAACATAACGACTACATATATTTCCTTCATTTTTGTATAGCTTTTATGAAAAAACGTGTACTACTTGGATGAAGAATTTTTGGGTACTTTATTTAAATAATTCATAGTATAGAATGAAAAT
>OY856412.1:1358655693-1358658193 GCA_963693085.1 Alisma plantago-aquatica
TCACTAAATAAAGATTGTTTTCAACAAATCATGTATAATCAATATAGATGTGAAACCATGGAAATTTAACTAAATTTAGGTTTTCCATACCATTCACGGAGATATCATGTATCAAGAATAAAATTCAATTAAGATAACCCATGAGGTTCATCCTAACCACTTATAAGATTACTAGTCCTTTTCAATATGGTTGAAACTCTAGTGATATCTCAATTAGGTCAAACCCTAATTGCATCATTTGATATAAATCTGAAAAAAACATTATCACTAGAAGTGTTGTATTCGTTTCTAATAAGAATCTACCATTAAAGAGTCATTCAAACAGAGAAGGAATCCATATTATATCAAATTGCAACAACTTAATTCAAACGGACATTTCAGAATTTAGAATCACATGCTAAGCATTTAGGGATTTAGATGCTATAATCAAATTCGTTCATTACACTGTTTGAAGGAAGAACCCACTCACCCTAAGGTGTGAAAACACCTCAAAACTGCAGCTCAACTCAGGGGATCTCGAACTCATATCAAATCCCTAGCAAATCTCCCAATTCTTCTTCCATTTAACTAGGAAACCTTGAAAATGAGGGATTATGAAGAAAGGGTGAGAAAAGAGGGAATTTCGACATCCTCTTGGATCAAATCAGAGCATGTTCGGAATCTTGACATGAGAGAGAAGATTCACCATAAAAGTTTATGCAAGGAATCCAAACTTACTTGATTTCACCCTTCCTGGAATCGCAAAACCCTAATTCAGCAATTGCACCACTTTCTCCACTCAAGCCCTAACTCTCCCTCTCTCTCTAGATTTTCGTTTCTCTGGGATGGATGGCGAATAATGAGAGATGTGTGTGTGTGTGGTCGATCATATAAGTCAATTTGAGCTGCTTGGGTCAATTGCATATTGACCCAACACTCAACTTTTATTATGGTGGCTGAATATTCAATTATACAAAAATTACTGTAATTCGTTTATTTCAGAGATCAAACCTTCTACAAAAATTATGGAAATTTATCACGTTGTTTATAATTGATCTATAGAACTTTTGTTAAAATTTGAGATCATTTGGAGTTACCAATAAATAAATAAAAATAGAACAGTGCACTGCTATATTGCAGTCTGCAGTATATTCGGCCGAGTTTGTCCTGCACAAAACTCGACCGACACCCTTACTGTAGAGATCAAAAAGTCATCCACAAATTATGCCAATTTAAAAGAATGTCTAAAATTGTATTTATCAAATACTGTTAAAATTTGAGATCAATTGGATATACCAATAAAAAGATAAAATTCAATTACCACACTGCTATATAAATCTGAAAATGTGATCGGCCGAGTTTGAAACTCGACCGATAAACAGGTCAGAGCATTCTTCAAAAATTCTGATATTTTTAAATGTTGTTCAAATTTTATATATCTAAATCATATACTAATTTGAAGTAAATCAGACTTACATATAAAATAATAAAAATCATTTACTGAGACACAATACTTATCAAATTTTGTGTTCATGTATCATCAAAATCCTATTTTGGGCCGATTAGGGTCTATGCTTCTCAAACCCTAATTCTCAAGACAAAAGAATATTTAGACTTCTTATCATAGTTAAAACATCCTAATTGTGTTATCGTCATTAATTAGATTTCAAGAATGATTATTCCAATTAATCTTTGCAATTATCATTAATTAATTCAGATGATTCAATCTCAACTATTGATTCACATATTAGCTTATTTTGATTTTCCTTGATGTTTAGCAAGATTCTTAGCACTAATCGAGGTACTTACTAGTTAATCATGGAGTGGGTCATAACAACCTTTTTCCCTTAAAAGAATTTCGTCCCGAAATTCCTAAAAGAGAAAGGAAACTTGTTACTCATCTCTGACTCGTGTTCCCACGTAGCTTCCTCTAGGTTAAGATTTCTCCACAAAACTATCACTACTGGTATCTCACAATTCCTGAGTTTCTTGATCCTCTGATCAACTATTTGTATTGATCTCTTAACATAGAACACATCTGATCTGATTCCAGATCAAACCATAATACATTGTCTTTCTAGAACTGTTATAACAGTAACTCAAATTATGGTAATGACTGAGAAATTATCATACTATACATGTAGACAAACTAAAATTCTTAAATAAATAGAATGCATGTCAATTTGGCACTTTATACTAAAAATCATGCAATTGAACTGTTATTACACCAATAAGAGTAATTTACTTCACATATAAGAAAGCATATGTAATATTTATCAATTATCTGAAATTTCTCGAAGAACATGCACATTATCCCAAATCCTGGTTTGTGCATCACATAACTCAATTAAGAGTTGCTTACGTATCATAACACAAATAATTAATAGTACTCGAGAATTTCTAGTAATATCTTAGAGAAATGTGTCATTTCATGTAAATGTTAAGTCACACACATTAACATAACAGGAAGCATGCAACTAGGTTTATTTGCATATTTTAATGCTATCGTATTCTCTTGAAA
>OY856412.1:1358663193-1358678193 GCA_963693085.1 Alisma plantago-aquatica
ACCCTAAAGTAGAAGTGGAAACTTGAATACCCAAGAAATAAGAAAGATTTGCAAGGTCATGAAGGTTGATGACATTGCTAAGAGTGTGCTAGAATGTATTGAGAACAGTAGTGTTGTTCCCGGTAAGTATAATGTCATTGACATATAGAAGAAGATAAATGACATTCCTTTGATAAGAATAGACAAAACGTGAGTGATCAACACTGCTACAAAAGAAACCAAACTCAAGAAGGAAGTCACTGAGTTTGTTAAACCAAGCCCGTGGAGCTTGTTTGAGATCATACAATGCTTTGTGAAGTTTGCAATCATACTTAGGATACTTCATGTTAATAAAGCCAAGGGTTGTTTAAGATATACTGGTTCAGTAAGATCTCCATTTAGAAAGGTTTAGCATATGTCAATCTGGACTAATTACCACTGAAATGTGACGGCTAAAGTTAGTAAAACAAGAATGGTAGTAGCTTTCACATTAGGATTGTAGGTCTTAATGTAATGGAAATATTCCCCTTGGTTGTATCCCTTTGCTACAATCCATCCTTTGAGCCTCTCTAGAGTGCCATTAGCTTTTAGTTTAGACTTGAATATCCATTTAGAGCCAATCACATGAGACTGATAAGGTTGGGGAACAAGAGTCCAAGTTGCATTTTGCTCTACAACATGTAATTCGTCTTTCATGGATTGTAGCCAGTGGGAACATTTTAGGGGCATTCCTGATGGATCGAGGGAGATCGAGTATAGCTTGCACAATCATTGCATAACGAGAGGTTTGATTGAGCAGCTTTTCTTTGGATCTAGTAATCATAAGGTGTGTGTCTTGATTTTTCTTTGAAATAGCAGGTTGTTTCTAAAAAGTAGATGCAGTAGTATATGGGCTTATAACCAAGGAAGGTGCTATGGTTGATATGACTACCTCAAAATCTGATGCATGTGAAAGTTAACCATCACCCATAGTGGGGGAAGGAACCTTGTTGAGAAGAGGAAGTTGAATATTTTCACAACGATCAAGAAATCGGCAAACAGGCGAGGTAGATGAGGTTGAATGAATATCTAGATTTAGTTTGTCAAAATTACAAAGATCAGTAGATGTGACATTAGGAAGAATATTCACATCCTCGATATAATCAACATTTTAATTTCAAAACCTACAATGAAGTACAATATTTTGAAGATGTATCTGATACAGTAAGAAAATAAAAAAATGTAGAAAGCTCACCTAGAGCAACATTTTGTGGAAC
Organism: Alisma plantago-aquatica; assembly: GCA_963693085.1. Taxonomy (NCBI): domain Eukaryota; kingdom Viridiplantae; phylum Streptophyta; class Magnoliopsida; order Alismatales; family Alismataceae; genus Alisma; species Alisma plantago-aquatica. The sequence continues at coordinate 1,358,664,429 of OY856412.1, forward strand.
ATGCTCTTTAAAGGGAAACAATTTTTCATCAAAGACAACATGTTTGGAGAAGTAAATACGAGTAGTAGATATATGTAGACATATATATCCTTTACAGGCGTCACAGTATCCTAGAAAAACATGTGGTAAGGAGTGTGGTTGTAATTTATGTTTTTTGAAGTCTCAAAAGGAAGCGAAAGCATAGACAACCAAACACTCATAACATGTCATAATTAGGCATTTTTGCATTTAATTTGAACAGAGGAGATAATCGATCATGTACCCTTGATGGTAGATGATTGATTATATAATTTGTTAAAGAAAAAGCTTCATGCCAATAACAAAGAGGAACTTTAGCATCAAGAAGCATAGTTAGACCTAGTTCAACAACATGTTTGTGCTTCCTTTCTACTAATCCAACCTATTCGTGAGTAAGTGGATTGGATAGCTAACGGATAGAGCCATTTGCAGACATGAATTCCGGCATTTTGTGGTTTAAAAACTCGCCTCCTCCATCAGTCATGAGAACTTGAACCTTAGTGTGAAATTGATTATCGATCATTTTACAAAAGAAAATGAATTGATTGAAGAAATCAAACTTGGACTTCAGAGGATAGAACCAAGAAATATTGGTAAATCCATCCACTAGTAACGCATAGAAATGAAAGCCATGTTTAGACATAACAAGAAACTTTCCCCACAAATCATAGTATATTTTTTCTAATGGAACATTACATTTAACATGTTATTTGAAAATAGTAGTCTATGACTCTTACCTAATTGACAACTATTGCAAAATTCTAATTTTTTATAGGAAGAACTGATTAACTTTCTATCTTCTAGGAATTTATTTACTTCTCTGTGAGTATGATCGAGCCTTCTGCGTTAGGTTATTGCAGTTTTAGTTGAGATTTTTATTGATAAGAGAGATTTATGCACACTAGATTGGATCGCCCATCTTTAAGGAACCCCTGGGCCAGGGTTAGGTTTGTCTGCAAATGTCGTATTAGAAATAAGTCCCTAAGAATATGAAATAGCATGGAAAATCATGGGTCAACTGTGCAACAAATAACATGTTCCACTTCATTGTCAGAACTACCAAGACCCTTTCGAGTGGTATAGCATGATGCTGAATAATATGAGATTTACTAGTATGAGTTATAGGAAGGTATGTTCCATCTCAAATCATGAGAAAATCATATTCCTTATGGGAAATAATATTACTAAGAATACTTGCATTCAAAGCAATATCATTAGAGGCACCAGAATCCACTTGCCACTTGGTCATGTTGAAAGAATTTGGTTAAGATATTTGCATAGCTACCATAGCCTTATCCTATTCAGTAACCTAAGATATTTGCATAGCTACCATAGCCTTGTCCTATTCTGTAACCACATATTCATTAAGAGATCTAGGAATTTTAGGACTTTGGTATGTTTTATCAAAATGGTGCCAATAGAGATAGGCTTCATGGCCTCACTTTCAATAGATCTGTCAGAAGATACGGAGATGAAAGGAATTTTTATCAAAGGTTCCTATAGGATGCTTGATACTCTGGTTGAATCCACGTCCTTGAGAAGCAAATTGAGGAAGTATGACTCTCAGAAGATGAGGGTTGGATTTGTATTGTTTCATATGTGGATTGCTCATGTGATAATTTCCTCTACCAGAACTTCTAGGCCTAAAATTCAGTCGTTGTCTGAGAAAACTAGATTAGGACCAGAGAAAATATTAGAAGAAGACCTATGCATATCATGATCTTTCAAGAGTGAGATAACTTCATCATAGTGAGAAAGAGGTGGCCACATCATCGATACAGTAAAAGTTTCAAAATTGGATCCAAGACCACAGAGAAGGAAGTAGACTTTATCTTCATCAGGAAGGGGCTTATTGATGGCATGATGTTGATCACAAATGAGCTTGAACTCTCAAAGATACTCAATCACACCTCTATTGCCTTTTTCAATCTGTCTCAACTTCATAGTCAGCTCCAAAATTCTTAGACTGAGTTGATTCACAAAAGTTCTTGGTGAGTGTTGTCCACATCTAAGCTGCAACCACTCCAAGCACCTCTTCGGTTAGGGTTCCCATGATCCATCCCTTTATCAACCTATATTTCCTCAGCCATAGCACATAGGCAGGGTTGGATGTGATCGTTTCTTCTTTATCTACATTGATCTTCTCTAGTGGCTTCTCGGTCCTGTCGTAGAAGGACTCGAGTGACTTGCACTCGATTAATGCTCAAACTTGTGCTTCCCAATACAAATAGTTGGAATTGGTCATCATTAGAGATACAAAGTTCGATACATTGATGGCGGCTAGATACGGATACTTGGATGCTCCTTCTATTAAAGACGATACCATTACTACGGAGGCCAGCATGATTGATGGTGATAGAAGGTGCTTTGATACCAAATTAGGTTTTGTAGATGAAACCCTACGATGACATTGGAAAGGGATTGACAGAGAGAGAGAGAAGTTTAGCAAGAAATTTGGGAGATAAAGGGATTTTTTTTAATTCAAAAGCACAGAGCAAGGGTTTTCCTTTTCTCAGTATTCTCACTACGCATTAAATTGTTCAGACAATGAGTATATATACAATATGGTCCCGGTTCATTACTTGAAGACCAAGTAACAAAACTAGTAAATAATGGATGTAGCATGATATAGGCATTTCAATAAGAAGCTTGCGATCTATGTATTAATCAATAGATGATGATGATGATGATGATGATGAGGATGAGGATGATGATGATAACGATGACGATGACGATGACTGATGCGATGATTTTGAGTCACATTTAGAGACCTATTTCATATGTGTTTTGTGCCTTAATTACTCATTTTCATGGATAATATTGCATAATTCACTTAATTCGGTCTTTTCCATCATATTATATCAAATCCCCTTTGTTCTACTATTTTGAGCATTATTTATCATCTTATTATAAATTGTGTGGATTTACTTGGTCTTGTTGTGAAATTTCAGGAAAAACAAGTATCTGCTTCCATCGATACCATCGACGGAAGTCGATACCATCGACCAAGCCACAGGTTGCCAGCCGAGAAGAGCAACACAGAGTCGATACCATCGACACCCAAGTCGATGGCATCGAGATTACTTCAGACTGCTGGCGAGGATGATGTCGATACCATCGACGGAAGTTGATGCCATCGACACAAGGAGAGCTACAGCGTCGCTAAAAGACAAAACCGACACTACAAGAGTCGATACCATCGACACCCCAGTTGATGGTATCGAAATCACCACAGGTGCTCAGAATAAAAGAAAGGAAAGATGCCGCTAATCCGCTGGGTCGATACCATCGACCCGCGTCGATGGTATCGACGCCGACAGATATGCGTTGGATCTATTTTGATCTCGATCGGATGGCTGTTATTATTTGACGACCTAATTAGGGACTTATACCTAATGACGGCCGCCCAGAGGTGCCGAGGATCGGAGTGGAGTTTTGCACAAGTGCCGAGGAGGAGAGAAAGGAGAACGGAGGCCGAGAAGCTCATCCCGGGTGATTCGGACGCTGCCAAAGATGATTTCCACCACCGACAGGCAGGGAAGATCGTGTTCTACGCCAAGGATCCATCGGTTCTTCTCCGTTCAGGGGTTTTCCCATTTATTTCCCATTTTTCTTATGAATTCCCCCATTTCTACCATGTATTCATGTGAGATGAGCATGAGAGGCTAAAACCCTCAATCTTTAGGACTGGGAGTAACCCGGGGATACATTGTATGACAATTTCATATTGATAATTCATAGTTTCTCTCGCAAATTCGTGGTATAGATTCGTTTTCTCCATTTCTATTGTTATGCTTGATCACCATAATAATAATTTAATGCCCTTAATCACTTCGACAGAAGGATTAACGGTTGAAAAGAGACGAATTCTACATTAATTAATAAAACCCTTGACAAAGGAGTTGTAAAATTAGTGGTGGGAACTGAGGGACCGTTCTTAATGCGCTTAGTTTAGGGGAATGATTACTACGACGGTGGAATCAACCTAAACCTAAGTAGTGGATTACACCATGACAGTGGGTAATTCTCATTTCAGGCCACTACCCGGATAGAGAGAGAAGTGTGAGGAATTATATGAAACCTAATACAATGTTGACCCGTGGTGAAACCACCATCCTAAAGATATCCCTTTGAATTGATTAAATTAACCTTTAATCGATTGTTTTCTTTGTTTGATTTTTATTTTCTTTTTAATTTGAACAACAAAACCCTACTTTGTAAATCGGTCTAGCTGATTGCGATTAGTTAGTAAAAGTCTCCAATAATTCACGTATCCCTGAGTTCGACTCGGGCATCACAAGGCCTATATTACTCGACGCGTATACTTGTGTTTAAGCACGTAGTAAAATACACGTCAAGTTTTTGGCGCCGTTGCCGGGGATACGGTGAATTATTGGCACTTTGAGTGCTAAGAGCGGCCACTCTAGGCCACAATTTTTTTTATTTTTAAAACAATTCAAAAAAAAATTTCTTTTTTTCTCTGTAATTGTGTTGACTCGTTCTAAGCATTGTACTGAACCCCTATTTCCATATTTCAGGTACTTTGCATGGTGCACACGCGTAGTACCGACTACGCGAATCGCACACCTGAGGTTCCATCTGCGGGACCAGAGGACGAGGACTACTACGAGCAGGAGCACCAAAGTGAAATAAATTCTGAATCTGAACAAGAACAAGAAGAAGAAATGGCTGAAGCACAGACAATATGGGAGAAGATCAAGGCGTCTTCTTCATCAGCAACAAAGGGGCCTATAAAGAAACAAGGGCTAAACATTCCAACTTACAAGATCGATCCAGCATTGATTAACCTGGTTAAATCAAACGCATTTCACGGACTGAAAAATGAAGATCCTGTGGCACACATTAGTCAGTTTGTTGAGAATTGCGATATGGTGAAGATAGATCGATTTCCACAGGATGTGCTTTACCTCAAGTTATTCCCAAGTTATTTGGCTGGAGTAGCAAGAGAGTGGCTTCATAACCTCGACGACGAGTTTGTTGAATCATGGGATCACATGGTGGAGGTTTTTTTTGAGAGGTTCTTCCCTCCTGAGAAGACCAATGCTATGATCCGGAAGATCCACAACTTCACCCAACAGGCAGGTGAAACTTATTCTAAGACTTGGGAGCGATTCCAAGTCATGTTGAGGAGATGTCCACACCATGGTCTGGACAAGGAAACCCAAGTGAAGATCTTCTACTTTGCTCTCTCCGAGCATGATAGAAGCAACTTGGACTCGGCTGGTTCCAGATTTTTCTTAAATAACATTGATACAAGATGCTGGGAAATATTGAAGAACATGGCACGGAAGCAATCTTGGGGAGAAAGAGAAAGAGGCCCAGTTGAGCAAGCAAGAGTTGCCAGCGAGTCAAAGGCAATGAGAGAGTTGAACGAGAAGATGGATCTTCTCGCAAAGAAGTTGCTGCAGAAGGAAGACAATGAGTCCGAGGATGAGGCTCAGGTCAAGTACATTAGGCAACAACAGGGGTACAGGAACAACGATTATTCATGGCGGAAGGACAAGAAATTTTCATGGAAGGATCCAAACAACTTTCTGTAGGATCCGGACGCCAAGCCTGCACCGGTCACAGAGGACAAGAGCACGGAGTTGCTCAATCAAGTTATCAAGCAAAATCAAGAGTTGATGAACACTTTTGGGCAGCAAATAAAGCAACAAGGTGAATACATGAATTAGTTTGGGCAGACTTTGCAGAGCCACGGGGCTCAAATGAGAACTATAGAGACTTCTATGGCGCAAATGGCAGCCGAGATTGCAAGCTTGAAGAAGCCGGCACATCCGGGTTTTCCGGGGAACACCAATGTTCCCGGGGGAAACCAACAGGCCAAGGCCATCTTATTGAGGAGCGGTAAGAAAGTGCTAAATCCAAGGGCGGATGACACAAGCACACCGCAAGGCACAGCTGAAGACACAACCGTCAAGGAGCAGCCTGCACCCGTCATAGATCAAACTGAGGACATAGCTGAAGATGGTAAGGAAGAACAAGCCACTAAAGAGGAACCGCAGAAATTAACTCCCTATGTGCCACCTCATCAAAGGGCACATATTGTTCCGGTCCCATATCCCAATAGTGCCAAGGCAAGAAAGGCGGATGCACAGTTTAAGAAATTTCTGGATAGCTTTAGGAAGTTATCCGTGAATATTCCCTTGCTAGAGGCGATTGAGCAAATCCCGTCTTATGGGAAGTTTCTTAAAGATGTAATCACCAAGAAGAGGAAGATACCCGACACTGAGGTCGTGGTATTAAAGGAGCAAGTGAGTGCTTTTATTACGGGCACTTTGCCGCCAAAGAGACAGGATCCCGGTTGTTTCAATATTTCTTGCTTTATCGGGAAGTTCAAATTTGGCGAGGCACTTTGTGATTCTGGGGCAAGCATCAATCTGATGCCCCTTTCTACATTCAAGAAACTTGGATTGAAGGAGTCAAGGCCAAGCAACATGACCATCCAATTGGCCGATAATTCTGTGGTGAAACCGTATGGAATCTGTGAGGATGTCTTGGTAAAGGTGGACCATTTTTTTTCCAGCTGATTTCATCGTTATGGAAATGCAGGACGAGCATGGAAATGAGTTACTTCTTGGTCGCCCATTCGAAGCTACAGCTGATATGATCTTGGAGATGGGGAGAGGTCGCTTGACCTTGGGCATTGCAGATGATCATTTTGAGATGGTCATGCCCAATGGCAATGCATCTACTAAAGCAAAAGCACAGTGCAACATGGTGAAGCATGTGGAACAAAATATCTCACTTTGTCTTGGGAAGCCATTTTTGGATATGGCTCATGTGATGAGCAGGATAGATAATGGGACCCTAGCAGTAGACCTTATGTAGAAAACTAAAGTTGTCTCTTTATGCAAGGCTGTTGGGTTTCCAAATGATGAGAATGAGGACATCCGGAATTGCCTTTGGAGGCGTGTTTGCTAAATGTCACTTATGATTGGATGCGGAGTACTTCACTCAAGGAGTGCACCAAGATGCTTCAAATGCTTCCATGTTTCTACACGAGGCACTATGAAGATTTGGGTACACTTCCCCCACCGCTACAATCATCTCTTATTTGCCCACCTGATCTGGAGTTGAAGCCATTGCCCCCGCATCTGAAGTACGTCTTTCTAGCTGAGGAGGACAAGTTACCAGTGATTGTTTCTGCATACATGAGTGCGGATGAGGAGGAGCAACTATTGATAGTGCTCAAGAACCACCGTGGAGCTTTTGAGTGGTTTGTGGCGGACATCAAGGGGATCTCCCCTACACTTTGCCAACACAAGATACGGCTCGAGGAGGGAGCCAAGCCAGTCATACAGCCTCAAAGATGTCTAAATCCAAGCATGATGGAGGTTGTCAAGAAAGAAGTCATAAAACTTCTTGCTGCAGGGATCATTTATGCCATATCCAATTCGATGTGGGTGAGTCCCACACAGGTAGTCCCTAAAAAGGGGGGAATCGCTGTCACTACAAATCTTTTGAATGAACCTGTCACCACCTGATTGGTAACCGGGTGGCGTGTTTGCATTGACTACCTCCGATTGAATGCCGCAACTCTTAAAGATCATTTAGCATTGCCATTTATCGATCAGATTTTGGAACGCCTAGCCGGTCGGCCGCATTTTTGTTTTCTAGATGGTTATTCGGGGTACAACCAGATTTCTATTGATCCTTTGGATCAAGAGAAGTCTACATTCACATGTCCCTATGGGACTTTTGCCTACCGCCGTATGCCATTTGGTTTATGCAATGCGCCGGCGACTTTTCAACGCTGCATGCTCGCCATATTCTCTGACATGGTAGAGCGGTGTCTTGAAGTTTTCATGGACGACTTCTCAGTGTATGGAGCGTCTTTTGATGAATGCCTTTATAACTTAGATAAGGTATTGCAGCGGTGCGAGGACACACATTTGGTCCTCAATTGGGAGAAATGTCACATGATGGTGACGGAAGTAATTGTGCTAGGACACAAGGTGTCTAGCAAGGGTCTTGAGGTAGACCCCGTAAAAATTGAGGTGATTTCTAAGCTACCCCCACCAAATTCTGTAAAAGGGGTGAGAAGCTTTTTAGGACACGCCGGGTTTTATCGGCGATCCATCAAAGATTTTTCAAAAATCGCAAAACCTTTATCGGAATTGTTGGAAAAAGATGCAGTTTTTGATTTCAATGAGAAATGTCTTCACGCATTCGAGGTTTTGAAAGAAAAGTTGATTTCGGCTCCGGTTGTTCAAATGCCGGATTGGACAAAGCCATTCGAGTTAATGTGTGATGCGTCCGATTATGCTGTGGGAGCCATTTTGGGGCAAAGGGTAGATAATAAGCCTGCTGTGATTTTCTACGCCTCCAAAACACTGAATGATGCTCAATTGAACTACACAACTACGGAAAAGGAGTTACTTGCCGTCGTGTTTGCCTTTGAAAAATTTCGGCAGTACTTAGTGGGTTCTAGGGTAGTTGTGTGGACTGATCACGCAGCGATAAAGTATTTGATGGAGAAAAAGGATGCGAAGCCTAGACTGATTAGGTGGATTTTGCTCCTACAAGAATTCGATATTGAAATCAAGGACAAGTCGGGAATTGAAAATGTGGTGGCTGACCACTTGTCTAGGTTAGAGAGCGTTGATGAACAAGCTTTGCACATACCCATTACCGAGACCTTCCCCGATGAACAACTTTTAAAAATTGATTCTAAAGAACCGTGGTTTGTGGAAATTGTGAATTATTTGGCATGCGGGATCATCCCGGATGATTGGTCTTATCAAGAGAAGAAGAAATTCTTTCATTCGTTGAGATATTATTTTCGCGATGACCCAATTTTGTTGAAGCAATGTAGGGATGGTATTCTTCGCAGGTGCGTGCCGGAGGTGGAGTACGAGAGTGTTCTCCACTATTGTCATGCGTCGCCTACAGGAGGACATCATGCTAGCTCACGGACAGCAGCCAAGGTGCTGGAGAGCGGCCTTTATTGGCCCACTTTGTTCCGGGATGCCTATGATTTTGTTAGGCAGTGTGACCCGTGCCAACGCGCAGGTAACATCTCAAGGAGACAAGAAATGCCCCTGAATGTATTTCAGGAAGTTGAGGTATTTGACTTATGGGGCATTGACTTCATGGGACCCTTTGTATCCTCAAATTCAAATCTGTATATTTTACTTGCTGTAGATTATGTGTCGAAGTGGGTGGAGGCAATCCCCACAAGGACTAATGATTCGAGTGTAGTGTGGAGGTTCGTCAAAGAGAACATTTTCTGCAGGTTCGGGATTCCCCAAATGATCATAAGTGACGGAGGCACACATTTTCGAAATCATAAATTTGCTTCACTTTTGAAAAAATATGGGGTCAAGCACAACATAGGCACCCCATATCATCCACAGACGCAAGGACAGGTGGAGGTATCAAATAGGGAAATCAAGAAGATTTTAGAAAGGACCATAGCATCCACAAGGAAGAATTGGAGTGCATTGTTACCGGACGCACTTTGGGCGTATCGAACGACATACAAAACACCTATAGGCACCACACCTTTTAGGTTGGCATATGGCCGGCCTTGTCATCTTCCGGTGGAGCTGGAGCACAAGGCCCATTGGGCGCTAAGAAGACTGAACTTGCACTATGATGAGGTCGGGAGAAAAAGGATGTTTGAATTGAATGAATTGGATGAGCTACGCATGACGGCATATGAAAATGCCCATATCTACAAGGAGCGCACAAAGCTGATCCACGATCGCCACATTGAGATGCGCATGTTCAAGAAGGGAGACAGCGTTCTATTGTTCAACTCCCATCTCAAACTGCATCCCGGGAAGCTGAAATCCCGGTGGAGTGGACCCTTCATAGTGGAAGAGGTGAAACCACATGGAGCGATTCTCGTGCGTGATGGAGATGCCACGTTCTTGGTGAACGGGCAACGCTTGAAGCTGTATTTTGGTGAAAACTACAAGAGGAAAGTGAATGAGGTCAAACTCATTTCACTTGTGCATGAGTGAGATGATGGGAAGACGTCTAGCCTAAGACGCTAAAGAAGGGCGCTTGTTGGGAGGCAACCCAACCATTGGTACTTTAGGATAGTTTAATTTTAGTCATAAATTGCTTTTATTTTGTTTAAATTTTAGTTTAAAAATGATACCTTGATCCGTTTGTTGAATGTGTAGGCACAGGCAGGGTCGATACCATCGACATACCCGTCGATGGTATCGACATGGGTTCAGGTTGACACCAGCAAAAATCACACTGCGTCGATACTATCGACACCCCCGTCGATGGTATCGACATGGTCACAGGCAGGTCGCAATAAAAGTGTCGATGGTATCGACACCCCAGTCGATACCATCGAGATCTCTGGAGATGTTCAGACGAATTTTGCTCAGTCAACTCGATACCATTGTCGGCCTCGGCGATGGTATCGACATCATCGTCGGCCTCGGCGATGGTATCGACATCATCACAGGTTGAATGCAACAAAACGGCGGTGTCGCAATAAAAGCAGGTCGATACAATCGACACCCGTCGATGGTATCGACGGACATGTCACCGATCCGCACACAGACATCGACGACGATCGCAACAGCCACGTCAGCGATCCGGGTGCTACGTCGATACCATCGACTTCTGTCGATGGTATCGACTTCCGTCGATGGTATCGACCCATCAGCAATCCGGGTTTCTCGATCCAGCAAACGTCAGCCGTCGATACTCACGAGGGAGGCGGCTACCCGCGAGACGTGTCGATACCATCGACCCGCGTCGATGGTATCGACGGGTCAACAGGGGCGCTGATCAAGCCTATTTAAGGGGACTTGCAACGTCATTTGACGTCACACCTTCAGAGCAAGTATCTTCCTTTACGCCGAGCACTCCCCCGAGCCCTCCAAGACTGCCGAGAAGCGTCATCGAGTGAAGATCTTCACCGAGCGGAGAATTTCTCTCCATCTTCACCGAGCTCTTTTCTTCTAATCCCATCTTCTCGCAACCATGGTGCATGTCGCCGGAGCGTCGTCCTCAAGCGCACACCCTATGGAGATCTAGGAGTTCGTTCCTCCCCCAACCGCTTCCATATCTCGTCCGCGCATGGTGCATCCTTCCGTGGAGACAAAGAAGGTCTATGAAGAGCTGATGAAGCAAAAGTTCGAGCCAACCCGGTATGTGGACCGGAATATGCTTCAGGAGCTGGGGTTCGAGGCCAACTTGGCCTATGTTTTGGCCGGGCAAGCACGACACACCGGCCGACTCTACGAGCAGATCGAATGTCATGCGGATGGGCAGCCATTCTTCGGCGAATGGCCCACTTACAAGGAACTGGTGGCGGAGTTCATGGCGTCTCTCGACGTCTGCGTCGTACCAAACGACGTGGTACCATCGGACCAGGCGTGGATCAAGGGAAGGGTGTCCTTTCGACTCTTCAACAATGACTACCACATCACGTTGAAGCAGTTCAACGAGATCTTCAACTAGAATCATGACCACAATGATCATCGACGCCCCGACGCCCGCACCGACTACGACAAAATCTTCGCCGAGCTAGTTACAGTTCCGGCAGGGAAGACTGTGAGCTACCATAATGCAGCGGTAGCGGATTTTGAGCACCCATTCGTCCGGGTCTTGCATAGGATGCTGAGCTTGACATTCTTTGCTCGAAGTGATCTTGCTTTGAGCAAGTTTTAGGAGAGTGACCTGTTCTTTCTCTACGCACTCCTGAAACGTCAAGAGTGCAACTGGGGGGCGTTCTGGCTACAGCGCGTCCTGGCGGTGAAGAGAAGTACAAGGAAGGCTCCAATCCATTTTGGTGGTCTTGTCACCAAGTTGGCGCTTTACTTGGGGCTGAACTTTCAGACCATGACTCCGATTTCTACGCGGAGTAAGGTGAACGTGCAACACTTACACCGTTCAAACCTCATTCTTCTCCGGGACGGGTTGGCGTACGCTCATTGCCACGTCAACCAAGCTTATCAGGAGAGCTCCCTACCGGACGACGTCTTCAACATAGAGGGCAAGAAGAACTTCCGGTGGCCAATCATAGCCATCGAGTCCTCCGAGGAAGAAGGCGGAGGTGACGAGCAAGAAGGCGAGGCTGCAGAGGAAGAGGAGGCTTTCACACCTATTCGGGCATGTGTGGCACCACGAAAGCGTCCTAGGATGCATCCGGGTGCTTCTTCATCATCTCAGCCCCCGCCACCATCACCATAGCACGAGTAGCTAGCCGATGATCCCTATTCCATGCAGGGGATGTACACCATGCTGCAGGACATCCAGCAGACTCAGCAGCAGCACATGGCCATGTATGTCGGCATTCATGAGACTACGAGCCGACTACTTGAAAATCAACGGGCTATGTTCGAGAACGAGCGGCTCATCCTCGCCAACCAAGAGCAAATGCACAACCGGTTGCAGCGGATAGAGACGCAACAGGAGCCCTTCTTCGACCATTACTGGAGTCAAGACTACTTTGGAGGCTATCCACAGCCTCCGGTGAGGACCCAATATGATCCAAGCTTCCAGGGGGAGTACCCGTCTTGGGATCCTACGGCCCCGCAATACCCACCACCGCCTCCGCAAGACTGATCAGGGTATCACTGTTCCACCCTTAAGTTGGCTTTTGACTATGAGGCCATAGTCGAATTCAAGCTTAGGGGGGTGGCTAGAATAGCTCTATATTTTATCTTTCCTTTAGTTGTTTGTTAGTTTTTGCTTTGTTATTTGTTCTTGCAATTTTAGTTTGTTTAGGATCCACATCTATCTAGTGTAACCGTGGATGTCTTAAAAAATGTCATCTCGCTGTTTTCATGGGAAATTTAAGGGAATTTAAAAATTTTTGGTGTCTTTTTGGATAGCTTAACTTGGCTGTCCCTGGGAAACTTGTCCTATGAAAATGATTGATTATGTCAACTTTGAAGCAATATGTCACACCCATACCCCCATTGATTCATGAAAAGTGGATAGTAACGGTTGTTTGAGACTAACCTAATCAAATGGTAATGAGACTTTAATCGGATGTAAGAGAAAGAACCCTTTTTAAACTACTACACATGTCAGTAAGGAGGGACACATAATATTCTTCTAAGGTTCAGTCACTTAATCTTGTGAGCATTCCACCTCATTTTTCCATAATCTACCCAAGAATTGGAAGTGAAGTACAGTTTTAATTTCTTCTTGCGTGCATAGCATTTAGATAGAACTTGCATTGTTATTTTCTATACCTTTGCATAAAAGACAAAAATATATAGTGATTCGTGCACATTACCTTTAGGTGCATGTCATGTAGTTGCACTCATAACTTTCATGATTTTCATGCATAAGTACACCATGTATACCAATTTTTCCTAAAAAGTGATCTGAACTTTTCCATACCCTCGAAATAATGCAAAGATTTCCAATTGTGAAGAAAATGGCCTTATACATGTATCTCTAAGCAATTATGGATATGTGGGCTAAAAGAAAGAAAAAAAATATATTCTGGAAATTTGAAAAAAAATTGAAAAGAAAAAAAAAGAGAGAAAAAAAGAGAATTTAGAAGGAAATGGAATAAGAGGGAGAAAGGAACATGATATCACTGGCATAACAGGGAAATTGAGTACATGATGTGGCTTAATTAGATTTCTATCTCATTTTGAGATGGAAGGTTAGTGCATGCATCATTCCACCCAATTTTAGGCATTAGGGCATTTTCAATGTGCATTTGCATCATTTAGGACATTTTGTTAGGTGCATGTTGAAATTGTGCAATATTTCCAAGATTCATCCATGA